>JANTPZ010149119.1:0-12853 GCA_025593235.1 Vachellia pachyceras | reverse complement strand
TCACCCTCCCCCACTAACCATTTTAGGTACAAGTTCAAGCAAGGGTAAAAGCAAGGTTTATGGTGATAGAAGATCGCATATTATGATGATCTTGCTTGTAGAAATTATGAATTATGTTGAAAGATTATGTTGAGGATTGTTGTATTTGTGTAAATTAAACTCCTACATGCATGATAGCTATGGAGTAGTGGAAGCATACTTTATTTACTCCTAAATGCATGATTAATCATGAACAAATGAGATTTAAAAGTGGGAATGCCTAAGTATGAAGTTATGAAATAATAAGTTTGACTAAATGGTGATTGTAAAGTTAGTCAAAACCTGTACTTTGGTATGACGTGAAACAGGGTAAATGAACTCTAAAAAATATTTCACATTACAAGCTTTAAAATGAGCCAAAGAACACTGGATTTGGAGTTTTGTACGAAAAGTTATGATGTTCCAAATTTTGAAGAAAATCATGGAAAATCCTGGAAAAATAAAAAAATTACCAAATGAACAGTAAATCTTTACACAATAAACTGTATCAATTGGGCAAGTTAATGACACAATGAGTATTTTCCCCAATATATGAGCTTATAATCTTCAAATAGAAATTGGAACCACTCAATTACGATTTTTCTAGAAATTAGTTATGAATTTTCAAATAGAAATTAGTTATGATTTTTCTAGAATTAATTCTGTGAATAGTAACTTTAAAAAAAATCAAATTTTCAGATTTGAATTTCTTTTCATTTTTTAAGCTATTCAAGTCCCAATAATGGTTCCATAATGATATAAAATGAAACTATAATTACGTCACGGTAAACAGTACCCAAGAGGGTTAATAATTGAAAATTCAGCTTGTTGGCCGCAGCGAAAATATATTTTGGTCGCGACGCGCTACACCCGAGAGGGTGTTTCTCTGTGAAATTCATGTACGCTGCAGCAAAAATGGAAGTTTGTCGCAGTGAAAATGCAAAAATTATGCAGAATGCAGTTGAAAACTAATGGATTCAAGTATGTTTCCTAAAATGCAATGCTATGATATGAACAAGTTAGTCCTATGCTATAAACACTAATGCAAAACAAACAAACAAAAACACAATCTAACTAACTAATGGCACTTAGCTCCCTGCAACAGCACCAATTTTTTATCCGACTAAGTCACAGATTATAAAATTTTGTCGTTATCTAGCCTTGGAAATGGATTAAAAAATATTTGTGATTTCCAAGGATTGCACAGGGTGCAACCCTAAGGTCGTTCTCTCCGGAGCTATTACGTACCAATAGATTATAGCTTGTGCTTAAGTCCGCGATGCAAATAAAAACAGTTTTCGGTTCAAAATTGCATTGCACCAAAAGCCTAAATACAAAATAAAATTTGTTTTTGGTATTTTAAATTATGTGGAAGCAGCAAAACAGGATTAGAGTGAAAAAGTGTTTGATGGTGGATTTCCCTTTGAAAATGAATTAATCCATCATAGTTCGTAAAAGATTAGGGAAAGTATTCGTTTTCCCAATAAGTTTCGTAATAAAAAACCCCAACAACTCACTAGGTCAGGAATCCCATGTAATGAACTCCATTCCATGAAACCTTTAAAAACACTTAGTGTGTGTATGGAAGTCGCAATGTGAAAATTTTAACTCAACACATCATTGCCTCTAAAATCAAGCACAACTAGGAAGATTAAAGAGAATAACGAAGAGTTCATTAAATAAGTAGAAATGAGACTTCATTCTACCATCTCAATCACAAAACAAACTCAATACACAAATAATCCAAGTTTATCTCGATCGAGATAAGTATCTATGTATAAATTACAAGTTCTAACTCAGAATCCAAGTAATCTATAACATAAATACAGAATGAAAACAAATACTCTCCTTTCGGAACTTTGAACTTAGACCGTCTTTATCCTCAAGAGGAAAGGAGATGCTCAGCTACTCATATGATGCGGAATCGGGCTCCGAATGGATTGATAGTGAGATGAAGGTGAAGTTAGGGATTTTAGAGTAGGGAGAATGAGAGAATATGAGTGTGAAGTGTTTCTGCCTCCTTCCACTATGCTTCCTTTGAACTTAGCCTAATTAGGTTATCCTAACCGTCCATGGTCGGATCAAAGAAGGCGGGTCAGGTTTATTTCCCATTTGGAGCAAAATCTATTGCCGACGCGCGATATTCGCCGTGACGAACCTCTCCCGAGAGTTCTTTATTGGCTTGATTGAACTTTGGGCGCAACGAACTGTGAATTGCGCCATGGTAAACTTCTCCAGAGATGTTTCCTCATGTTCTTGATCAGAGCTCCTGAAATGAAAAAGTAAATATTTGAAGTATCATTTGCTCATGATGGAATTTAAGCACAATAATATCATTGTTATGGTAAATGCACCCAAAATTCACTCTAATCAAAATCAACAACTCTAAACCTCAAATTAAGCACAAGAAGGATCATGAATGGGCTAAAATTGGATCAAAAACTCTGGAAAGACAAGTGTGAAAGAGGTATAAATAATGCTCAATAACCTAACTATACTTTATTCAAGACTTATAGCTTTGTCTTTACCTTCTTTACTTCCCTCCTTTTAGGGATTCGAATAAGCTTACTCTCATTGACAACTGGCATATCTAAAGAAATAGTCAAGGGTATTCTCTCTGTACTAGATATTCATCGTGAGAACTGATCCATACTAAGCCACAAAATGTAAACTCAGATCGTTGGTTAGCCTTGAAAATGGATCGAGAATATTAATTTTGATTTCCAAGGATTGTATAGTGATAACCCCAGGGTCGTTCTCACCGGAAGCTAGTCGCGTACCAATAGCCCTTAGCTTGTGATTATGTTTGGGATGAAAATGCAAACGGTTTCTTAATTTAAGATAAGCTATGCACCTAATGTAACTACAAAACTTAAAACTTGTTTTTGGTATTTTTCAGGCGGCAAAGAAAAATAAGGCAGATTTGGATTAAAATGGGAGTGTTATGGTAGGTTCCTCTTGAAAATGAATCGGGCCATCACAGTTCGCAAAAGATTAGGTAGAGTATTGACTTTCGTACTAAGTTTTTAAGATCATAAACCCTAATAATTCGTATGGGTCCGGAGCATCATACGATGATCTCCTTCTAAATCCCCACACGACTTGTTAGGTCATGAATAACATGCAATGAACTCCATTCCATGAAATCCTTGAAGCGCTCTTAGTGTGTGTACGGAAATCGCAAAGTGACAAAATCAACTCCATGCATGTTGACTCTAAAACCAAGCACAACTAGGATGATAGAAGTGAACAACAAGACTTCATTGAATAAGTAAAATGAACTCCATTTAACTTTGTCAATCACAGAACAACTCAATAAACAATAATCCAAGTTTGGCTCGACCGAGACCAAGTATTTACATATAAATCACAAAGTCCAACTCGGATTCTAAGTAATCTATAATGTAAATACAGATTGAAAATAAATACTCCCCTTTCGGCACTTTGAACTCCGGCTCATCCCATCTTCAAGAGGGTGGAGATGATCAGCTCCTCATATATAATGGAAATAGGCTCTGAATGGATGGGTTAAGCATGATGAATGGATGGATAGTGAAAGAAATGGGTGAAGGTAGGGTTTGGAGAGTGTGTAGATGAGAGAAAAGATGAAAGTGTGTGTGTTTCTGTCTTCCTTCCCCAGCCTCTTCTCTTTCTGGTCGAAAATGACCTAATTTAGCATTAGAAACCGTCATGGGTCGGATCTCTAAGGCTGGGTCGGGTTAATTTCCATCTAGAGTAAAAATCTGGTGCTGATAAGCGACACGGCTAACTTTGTGATTCACCGCGGTGAACCTCTCCCTAGAGTTCTATGTCTGCTTGATTGAACTTTGGCTGTGGCGAACTGTGATTACGTTGCATGGGCCAAAATTGCATTTTCAGGAATTCCGTGCAAAAGGCAAGGGAATTTAGGCACAATGAACCCAAAATTGCATTTATCCAAATCAACAACTCCTAATCTCAACTTAAGCACAAAAAGGTCATGTATGGGCCAAAATTGACTCTAAAACTCTGGAAATTCAAGAAGAAAACTAATACAATTAAAGCTAAATCAAGGACATTTTCTTATCTTAAGCCCATTCCTAATCATCTCATTCTCGTGTTTTAAGAGTAGCATTATGCTTCTAACTCCGAGCCTCTTCGGCTCCTTTATTGTGGTCCACTATGACCTTATGTGCGTCAGCACCATTGTGTAGGCTTGGTCCCTGACCCTAGCCTCATAACATTATTAAGGGAGTCATTCTTTCTCTTTAGAAACCTTTAGACCATGGAACATGGGTTAAAAATAAGTTATCTATCCTTAATGATAGCTAGACCGATAATTTCCCAAGACCAATCATAGAAACCAACATTGTCTTCTAGGATCTTTATTATTCCTTCCTTTTGCTCCAGGACTTCTCTGGAATTTCTCTTTTCTTTTTATACTTCTTAACTCATTCTTCTTAGGCCATATCTCTTTGGCTATAATGTTTAAACTGTTAGACATTGATTCAATCAATGTCTGTTTTATGCCAAACTGCTATATCTTAGGATTCAACAATCCTTACTACTTATTTTCTGATCATTACTATGATGTTGCAGAAAGAGGACTTACATTTTATTCATCTCACTGATTTACCAAGTACCCAACTATTTAAGGGATTCTGCCCCTGACTGCTATCAACTTACTTTCTCTCTTTTCATATTGGGAATGGTCTTCTCCGTATGCCTTGTTGTTACTACTTTCCTTCTCTTGTGGGATAATATGAGAAGCTCACAATGGTTTCCCATTGTAGCTCTATCTGATTCCTGTCTATCTTGAATATGCTTCTCCCTGTCTATCAAGAAGTAGCTCGCCTAACTGCGGTGACTGGTCCCACCTGATCCCTGTCTATCAGGGTTATACTCTTCTTCCTGTTTATCAGGAAGTAGCTCACCTAATTGCGGTGATTTTAATTAGCATAAGCCTGATTGCTGCATTTCGCCTAACTGGAGCGATGGCATAGGAAAATCACCATCCTAAACTTTAGAGAGATACTTTTTGGCTAAAGCATTCTCTTATATGCTTTCTTATAGGAAAATCATCATCATCATAACGCAACGTACCTTGTCCCAAGTAGGGAACCTTTCTTAGCTTTCTTACTTATTTAGCAGTGGCATTTACTAATGTGAATTTCATTTCTCATTTTCATACCTGGCCTGAGAATCACACCCTTCTGCGATGCCTGGAAACATAATGAAATATCACTCATTTAAATCTCATTGCCCAAGGAATCTTTAAGTTCTATATGATTTTCCTTTACTGTTCTAGGGTGTGACATATCTTCTCTTTTTCTATTTCTCATCATTAGTATCATTATGATGTGCTAACTGACTTTCTCTTCGGTAGGCTCTTAAGATTCCTTGACCAATTCAACCATAGTCATTTCATCTTTACAAGTTAATCTCATAAGAATCTTTTATCATATAAAGATTTAAACCTTTATACTGGCAGATAATTCATCATGAAGTATCCTCAAACTCCGCTTCTAGTACTATGCCTTTATTGCTATTAAACTTGGGCTGGTTCACATTGGGAAATCTGTTGTGGTTATTTAAATTGTGGTTGCTTCTACTACTGTGTCTATCTGGCTTACTTGTAATAATTATAAAGCCTTTTAGCAGCTCTAGTACTTCTGGTGCTGTCTACTTTCTGATTTCTTTAGAAAATTAACCACATCTTATTCAGCGTTTGCCTAACTTATCCTCATACTTAGCTGTCATAAATTATAGCCCAAAACAACACTTTTGTATCATAACTGCACTTCAATTATTCATACCGCATACCTATATTTACCTCTGGCATTAGAATCACCAGACAGGATTTCATTACTCTACATATCCTGTCCCTTTGCTTCTGTAACTCTTTTGAACTTCTGGATGATTCTAATGTATAAAACTTTATCTCTGATAACATGTACTTTGTTCAGCACACAATCCTATCCTAGCTCATTAATAGCTTATGATATCTAATAACCTTGAATGTTACTGGACTATCATAGATTATTTCCTTGTTCATCTCCTCTATATCAGTTCCAAGGGTAAGGCTTATTCTTTTACCTCAAAGCAAGCGTTGGAGGGATATAATATATATTTTGTACTTTATTATTCCCTCAGGAGTCTTATTAAACTCCTAGGCTCACCCTTAACTCAACTGAGTCTCTAAGTTCTGATCAAACTGATCCTCTTACTGAGCTTCCCTGATCTCATCTTCTATATCACTGAGGATTTGAGTGGTTCTGTATCTATTAGGCTCTGTTTACAACTAGTCTAATACACCCCAACCTCGGAGGTTCTCTATTAGTCTCTGCTCTTTCATCATCATCATAGTCATCTACGTTTTTTTCCTGCTCAGTGCATCAGCAACTACATTTGCTTTACCTGGATAATATTTTGTCATGTAGTCATAGTCTTTGAGTAACTCCATCTAGCATCTATGTCTCAAGTTCAACTCTTTTTAATCTTGCAATTGCCTGAGACTATTTTGATCACAGTACAGCTTGATGGTTGCTCCATATAATTAGTACCTCCATATTTTTAGAGCATAAACTATCACTGAGCGCTCCATATCATGCGTCGAATAGCTCTCTTCATAAAGCTTTAACTATCATTTGGCATAAGCAATCACTTGACCCTGTGCATTAATACACATCCCAATCCATGCTTACTAGCATCACTGTAGACCACATAGGTCTCTTTCGGATCTAGGATTACTAGTATAGGTGTCGAGGTTAGCTTCCTTTCAACTCTTAGAACTAGCCCAACATTTCTCATCCCATGAAAAAAGACTGGTTCTTTCTAGTGAGCTTAGTCAGCGATAAGGTAATCCAAGAAAAGTTTTGTATAAAACGTCTGTAATAATTTATTGGGCCCAGAAAGCTCCTGACTTCGGTTACTATCCTAGGTAGATCCTGTCTCAGTACTGCCTCTACTTTTGCGTAGTCTACTTCAACTCTTTCCTGAGAGATCACGTGCTTTAAGAATTTCACTTCTCTTACTGTCCTAGGCCGATTCTACCTCAGTACTGCCTTTACTTTGGCTAGTCTGTAGTGACTCCTGCCTGAGAGATCACCTACCCTAGGAATTTCACCTTTGATAACCAGAACTTACTTAGCTTAACGTATAAAGGTTTTTCTTTCAAAATAGTTAATACAATTCTCATATGCATGTTGTATTACTCTAAAGATCTGGAGTACACTATAACTTCATCTATAAGATAAACTGATCCAGGTATTGCCTAAATACACACTTCATGTAGTCTTTGAAAACTACAGGGGCATTCATCAAATCGAACGGCATCACTAAAAATTCATAGTGTCCGTATCTAGTGTAGAAAGCCATCTTGAAATTGTCCTCAGCTCTAACTCGAAGTTGGTGATAGCCTGATATGAGATCTATCTTGGAAAATACTTTGGTACTACTAAACTGGTCAACAAGTCACCAATACGGGGAAGCGGATACTTGTTCTTTTCTGTCACTTTATTTAGTTCACGGTAGAATATGCACAACCAAAGACTTATGTCTTTCTTTTTAACGAAAAGAATTGGGGCTCCCCAGGATGAAACACTAGGTCTAGTAAACCCCTTCTCAAGAAGCTCTTCTATCTACTTCTTTAGCTCCTTCATCTCACTTGGACCCATACTGTACAGAGTCTTTAATATCGAGTCTGTTCCTGGTACTAGATCAATGGTGAACTCCACCTCTCTCTCTGGATGCAGTCCGTTGATCCCCTCTGGAAACTCTTCTAGGAACTCCCTGACTACCAGAATATCACTAAGGGACTCTTTAACTTCAATCTCAACTGAGGAGAAAGTCCCTACTACGCCTTCTGTGGCTAATCAAGCTCAAAGGCCTCTCTGGCCCTTTCTATTTGGCTAAATAAAATCTTCATCCTTGAGAAGTATAGTTCTGTAATTCATGGGTATTCCATTCCAGGTTACGTTCGGCAAAATCAATTTGCGGCGTTTGAATTTCCCGTAACCTATCTCCTCTTGACAAACTCTATAGTTTAAACTTTGATCTTTTGGTTGCCTTTACATCTCGTTTGAACCTTGAGATAATATTATCATAGTAGATCTTGATCCAGATGAAGTGTATTCGGGGTTCTCTTCCATTTCTGGATCCTCTTCTTCTACTGGGAGCTCTTCCTCCGATACCGGCATCTCTACCGGACTTACGGGTTCTGGACAATCTGATCCAGCTCATATGCCTCTCTAACCCATCTGGATAGATGCTAACTGAGACCCTCATCCACGTAGAGTGGTGTGCTCTCAGAGTCCTCGGGTGTTAGCATCCAGTATGCGCTGTAGAGAAGCAATCCTATCAAACACTGGACCTTCATATCTGTTATCCCTTACATATTCTGGTAGTTCTTGTGCTAGCTCCTTCTCTTTTATGTTTAGCTAGTCACATTTATTCATAAACTCATGGATATGGAACATAACTAACTAGCATATCATCATAAGAGGCAACCAACATATACCACAATACTTAGCATATACATAACCAATCATAACATAACACTTAACATGTCACTTAGCCAATCATAAACATGTTAACCAAGCATGCATAATGTAGAAATAACAAGTGCATACTTATTCCAATCAATCCCAAACCTTTGCTCTGATACCAAACTATAATATCCATCCTTTTCTGTAAATTGAAATAGATGTCAAACCAATATTTATGAGATAAGATAAGGCCCAAAAAGTAAAAGTACAGAAAGAGAAGATGTTAATGGACTAAAGAGACCCTGGTCAAATTAGTCCTAAAGCTTTGAAATTACTAAGAATGTAAGCCAGGGACATAAATGTCATTAAGTATAAAGACCAAGGGCAATATGGTCATTGGATAAAAAGGGCCAAACCAGTAGTCAAAAGTCAAGTTAGAGCCAACAGATAGAAACCACGGAAAAAGTTGATGCAAAAAGGGAATTACGAAAAGTTAGATAGTGTAAAGGCATTTTGGTCATTAAGAGAGTGTAAGGGCATTTTGGTCATTTGACAAAGTCAAAGTCAAAAAGTCAAACAGTTGACCAAAATATCAGAAAAATTCATAGATACCCAAAAAATAGAGCATAACTCACTGATTAACTAATTTTGACATAGTGTTAAAATGCGGCCTAGATCTTTGTTTAGAGAACTTTGAAAGTAAATCGACCGAAAATAATTATTTGAGGTGCCAAGAGACCTCAATCAGTTGAGTTCAGTGCATAAGAAAATAAAGTAAATTTTATAGTAATTAATAAAATTATTGTCCAATATACAATTGAGACAAATTTTCTGATTTTAAGGAAAAAGGCCAAAAAATCCTAAAAATATAATTTTATTCAAAAATTATTTTCAGACAATCCGAAGGGCAATTTGATGAAAGGAAAAGGGTTAGAGTATCAGTGAAAATTATAATAATTCAAACGCCGTAAATTGATTTTGCTGAACGTAACCTGGAATGGAATACCCATGAATTACAGAACTATACTTCTCCTCAAGGATGAAGATTTTATTTAGCCAAATGGAAAGGGCCAGAGAAGCCTTTGAACTTGATTAGCCACACAGAATGCACAGTAGGGACTTCCTCCTTAATTGTGATTGAAGTTAAAGAGTCCCTTAGTGATGTTCCGGTAGTCAGGGAGTTCCTATAAGAGTTTTCAAAGGGGATCAGCGGACTGCCTTCAGAGAGAGAAAGGTGGAGTTCGCTATTGATTTAGTACCAGGAACAGACCCGATATTAAAGACTCCATACAATATGGCTCCAAGTGAGATAAAGGATCTAAAGAAGCAGATACGAGAGCTTCTAGAGAAAGGGGTTAATAAAACCCAGTGTTTCACCCTGGGAAGCCTCAATTCTTTTTGTGAAAAGGAAAGATGAAAGTCTTTGGTTTTGCATAGACTACCATGAACTAAATAAAGTGATAGTAAAGAATAAGTATCCGCTTCCCCATTTGATGACTTGTTGACCAGTTAAATGGTACCGAAGTATTTTCCAAGATAGATCTTATAGCAGGCTATCACCATCTCCGAGTTAGAGCTGAGGACAATTTCAAGATGGCTTTCCGCACTAGTATGGACATTATGAATTTCTAGTGATGCCGTTCGGTTTGACGAATGCCCCTGCAGTTCTCATAGACTACATGAAGTGTGTATTTCAGAAATACCTGGATCAATTTGTCGTAGTCTTATAGATGAAGTTATAGTGTACTCCATATCTTTAGAGGAATACGAAAGGCATCTGAGAATTGTATTAACTATTTTGAAAGAAAAACATTTATACGCTAAGCTCAGTAAGTTCTAGTTATCAAAGGTGAAATTCCTAGGATAGGTAATCCCACAGGAAGGAGTCACTGCAGACTACACTGAAGTAAAGGCAGTACTAAGATGGAATCGGCATAGGACAGTAAGAGAAGTGAAATTCCTAGAGTACATGATCTCTCAGGAAGGGGTCACAGTAGACTACGCCAAAGTAGAGGTAGTACTAAGATAGGATCTACCTAGGAAAGTAAACTATGGCAGGAGCTTTCTAGGCCTAGCAAATTATTACAGATGTTTTATACAAAACTTTTCTCGGATTGCCTTATCGCTGACTAAGCTCATTAGAAAGAACTGGCCTTTTTCATGAGATGAGAAATATGAGGCCAGTTCCAAGAGTTGAAAAGGAAGCTAACCTCGACACCTATACTAATGATCCCATATTCGAAAGAGACCAATGTAGTCTACAGTGATGCTAGTAAGCATGGATTGGGATGTGTATTAATGCACAGGGTCGAGTGATTACTTATGCCTCACGATAGTTAAAGCTTTATGAAGAGAAATATTCCACGCATGATATAGAGCTAGCAGTGATAGTTTATGCTCTAACGATATGGAGTTACTATTTATATGGAGCAACCGTCAAGCTGTACTGTGATCAAAATAGTCTCAGGTAATTGTAAGATTAGAAAGAGCAGAACTTGAGACAAAGATGTTGGATAGAGTTGTTCAAAGACTATGACTACCTGATAAAGTATTATCCAGGTAAAGTAAATGTAGTTGCCGATGCTTTGAGCAGGAAGACAGCGTAGGTGGCTATGATGATTATGAAAGAGCAAAGACTGATAGAGAGAACCTCCAAGATTAGGGTGTATTGAATTAGTTGCAGATAGAGCCTGATAGATACAGAACCACTCATATCCTCATTAATACAGAGGATGAGACCAAATAAATTCAGAAAAAGGATCAGTTTACATAAAGTATAAAGACTCAGATGAGTCAAAGGGGAGCCAGGGGGTTCAATAAGAGCTCTGAGGGAATAATTAAGTTCAAAGATAGATATTATATCCCTCCAAAGTCTGCTTTGAGGCAAAGAATACTACATGAGACTGAGCCTTATCTCTGGAAAACGAGATAGAGGAGATGTTCAAGGAAAGAATCTCTGATAGTCCAGTAACATTCGAGGTTATTAGACATCCTAAGCTGTGGGTGAGCTAGGATATGATCGTGTGCTGGACAAAGTACATGTTATTAGAGATAAAGTTCTATATATTATAATCATCCAGAAGTTTAAAAGAGTTACAGAGCAAAGAGACAGGATATGTATGGCAATGAAAACCTGTCAAGTGATTTATGCCAAAATTAAATAGAGGTATATGATATGAATAGTTGAAGCATAGTTATGATATAGAAATGCTATTTGAACTGTATTTTATGACAGCTAAGTATGAGAATGAGTTGGATAGACATTAAATAAGTTGTGGTTAATTTTCTATAGAAATTGGAAGGTAAACAGTACCAGTACTAGAGCTGCTGAATGGCTTTATGATTATTAAGAGTAAGTCAAATAGACTGTGATAGACACAGTAGCCGCAGCAACAACAATTTCAGTAACCACAATAGACTTCCCAACTTAAGTTAGCCCAAGTTTAATAGTAATAAAGGCATAGTACTTGTAATATCCTCATTTTTCGGTAACTGAGGATAATGGCTAAGCGAAGGTCTACAGAGTGATCAAGGGTCCAGAGAATAAATAGAAGAGATTGCCAAATATGCCATTTTGCAAGCAAATAAAATGTAAGGGCAAAATGGTCATTTTGATAAAAGTCAAGGGCATTTTGGTAATTTTGACCAAAATACCGAAAAATGACCTGAGGCATCAGGAGGTAGAGAAAAAGTCACTGATCATCAATTGAGGCTCAGTTAAGGTTTAATGGACAAAAAAATGCCCTTCGCAGGACATTTTTACAGTAATTAATAATTTTGGCTATTATAATGAGTTTTTAGCCAAATATTATTATTTAAATTGTCCAAAGGCCTCATAAATGTAATGTTAAAGTGACTAAAAATAGTATTTAGAGTGCTCCAATTTATAAAATTGTTTCCAGAAGAAAGTTGGAAACAGTTTGTCGGAATAGTGATACGAAAAGCCAAAAAATCACCGAAAATGGATTTTCGGAAGAAAATTAATTAAGGGCATTTATGAAATGAGTTTTGAGAAAAGAAAAATATCCTAGTGAGCTTATGAATTATGGGAATTTTTGATGTATTGAAATGGTCTTAGTGATTAGAGAATTCCCGAAAAGAATTTTCGGTAGCCAAAAATCACTAAAGTAAGGGTATTTTTGGAAAGTAAAAGTTTGGACAGATTTTTATTAAGCCAAACACTCCCATTTCTGTCCATTTTCGTGCTGAACCAGAGGAGGAAGAGAGAGAGAGGCGGTGGAGAAGAGAAATGGAAGAGAAGTGCAAGTTCAATCCAAAATTCAAGGTATCTAGTGTTTCAAGCTTGATTCTTCCTCTAGAACTCATCTAGAACCTCCATTCTCCCATCTAATCAGTTTAAATTTCTCTAA
>JANTPZ010149097.1:0-11622 GCA_025593235.1 Vachellia pachyceras | reverse complement strand
TGTATATACCACAAGAATAGTGGGAGTAAGATCATATTTTTGATACTTTATGTGGATGACATACTACTTGCAACCAATGATTTAGGACTCTTACGAGAGGTAAAACAGTTTTTATCCAGAAATTTTGACATGAAGGATATGGGTGAGGCATCTTATGTCATTGGCATTAAGATTGAAAGAGATAGACATGAAGGTCGTTTAAGTTTATCTCAAGAAACCTATATCAAGACAATTCTGGAAAGATTCCGGATGGAAAACTGTAATTCCAACATTATTCCCATTGAAAAGGGAGATGTGTTCAGTTTGGATCATTGTCCCCAGAATGATTTATAGAGAAAGGAGATGGAAAGAATCCCTTATACCTCAGCAGTAGGAAGCTTAATGTATGCACAGGTTTGCACAAGACCTGATATAGCTTTTGTTGTGGGTATTTTAGGGAGATATCAAAGTAATCCTGGATTGAAACATTGGTTAACTGTAAAGAAAGTTTTTAGATACCTTCAGGGTATGAAACATTACAAGCTCACATATAGAAGAACAGAAAATCTTGAAGTGATTGGATATTCAGATTCTGATCTAGGAGGATGTAAAGATACAAGGATATCTACTACTGGTTTTGTCTTCCTCTTAGCAGAAGGAGCAATATCATGGAGAAGTGTTAAACAAACACTTGTAACTGCTAGTACTCGTGATGCTGAGTATGTAGCAGCTTTTGAAGCAAGTACATAAGGAATCTGGATAAGAAATTTCATCGCAGGGCTTAAGATTGTGGATTCAATCTCTAGGCCAATAAGAATGTTTTGTGATAACAAATCTGCGGTGGCCATTGCCAACAACAGAAAGAGCGGAGCTCGAAGTAGGTTTGTTGAATTTAAGTTTCTATCTTTAAATGATAGAGTTAGGAATGGTCAAGTTTCGGTTGAATACATTAATACAAAGAAAATGCTAGCTGATCCTTTGACTAAAGGTATGAAACTGAAAGACTTTGTTGTACATATACCTTATATGGGGCTTAAGCCATTAGATGACTAAAGAATGTATGTGATGTGATGAATTTTCGTCTAATGTTATCAATCTTTTTTGTTATTTGTATACATATATGTTGATGAGATTGATAAATATTAAGATAGGAATTGAATAAATATTAAGGTTTATTCATAAAGTATTACCTCATTAAGTAAGGGCATTACTTGTGATTATGGAAGACAATACTTGATCAATGAGGACTTGTCGCCATAGTTCATGTAGTGTTGCTTAAATGAACTTACTCAAGAAATAATATTAAGTTGCGGGACAAGTGGGAGAATGTTGGAAATTTTATATATATTTAGTATATATTATTATATTTATATATTATATATATTATTATTATTTGAATATATTATATATAAATATATCAACGGATGTGTCCCGCACTATTATTTGAAGAGTTGTGTTCAGAGGATGTGTCTGGTCGTTGAGTCCCTTGAAGAGCCTTGATGGGAGGCTATATAAAGGTAAGACCATGACTTAGAACGGATACGGAAAACAAAATGTTATTTGTTCAATCACGAATTCCTTGATGGGGTGACGGTGTTCGACAGTCCATCACTGTGCTAGAAATTCCCGTTCAGAAGAGTTCAAGCAAATCTCAAATACATACGCTATGGCGAGAGGTACGTAAGACTTTCGCTGCACTCTGAATATGGATTTGTGTCCAACACATTTAACTCAGAATCGAAAGAATCAAACAAAGGATTTCCTGTCAAGGTTTCAAATTAAACCAATTTCATGCTTTGATTTGAACCCTAAACCTCCAATTCAAACACTATAATTCCGGCAAGAAATTAATGAAAGAAGTTTTTTTTGTTGGGGGGGAATCTTCACCGCTGAAACAACATAAAATAGCCCGCAATTGATGGATGGAACAAAAAGGACCTAATGAAAAACAACTTGGGAGTGGAATTTCTGATGAAGAAAGCACTAAATTTAAGGTCATAAAATCTAAGCAAAAATCTCACCACCATTTTCAAGAGTGATGGAAAGGAATCATGTAACTCAACATATAACGGTAAACAACACGCAAAGCAACTTTCATTGATTATAGGACTCATACATTTATATATCCATATAGGGGACTGATGAAGCATATATAAGGCATTCTAGACCAACGCTGGCTGCACGAAACAGACCTTATTTGAAAGGGAACATAACTAGGGCAAACCACACAACACAAATAAAACAGCAAATGCTATATATATCTAGATATATAGCAGGAGCAGGACACTGAGCACACAACGTACGCACCAAGACACACGGTACAGACACATACGTATACATGGTAGCTAGGTGGATGATTCAACATGCATGCATGTTGGCCCGATCAAGTACACCACTCAAGGCGCAGGTTTGCCGTACCACATGGAGATGCCAAGGGATCCCTTGCGGAGGAGCTGAGCGAGGGCGC
Source organism: Vachellia pachyceras (assembly GCA_025593235.1). Classification (NCBI taxonomy): domain Eukaryota; kingdom Viridiplantae; phylum Streptophyta; class Magnoliopsida; order Fabales; family Fabaceae; genus Vachellia; species Vachellia pachyceras. The sequence goes on along the minus strand of JANTPZ010149097.1, from coordinate 9,176 downwards.
GGGCAAAGGTGTCTGGAGTGACATTAGTCCGGTCGTTGAGCCACTCGCTGTAGGCAGCGAGGATATTCTCTCTGGGATAATAAGGAAACAGTTTGTTGTGGAAGACATCTACAAGACTACCAGGAGTGGGATTGGTAACAGTCAAAGTGAAGCACTGGTAGACCACGTTGTCAATAAGCTTAGCATATGGTTTATTCCTGCACAGTTCCAAATAGGTTTCGATGAAAGGATCCGAGATGGTGATGGAAGCTTGGGTGATGATGGCGGTGGGGGCGGCACTCTTGAGATTCCCTATGACTTGCGCTATTGACGTGGAAAAGAAAGGAAGTGCTTCTTGTTTGATGTCCTCGTAGTAGACGTCGATGCCGTCAAAATGGTAATCCTGGACGATTTTTGTGAGAGATTTGGTGGCATTTCTGACCCAGGATTTGACTTCATCTGCGCAATAAACGACAAAGGGGGATCTACGGCCACGGCCTCCGATGCTCAGGAAGAACTTGATGGAATCGGGGGCGGGTACACCGTTCATGATGTCTAGGATATCTTGGGGAGTGATGGTATCAAAGTAGGGGGAGAATTCCCCTGTCTTGTAAGTCCCTTGCCTATCGTAATCTCTGGCGAAGGCCAGAACAATCTGTATTTCTTTGCCGTGGTACGCATATGCATATGGAAGGATGGCATAAATGTCGCTCAGAGTGCTGGCGAAAAAATGAAAGACCGGTTCTGACATTTTCAATCCCTCACTCTCTCTATCTCTTTCTTGGTGATGAGTGTTGTGACTGCGTATCCCACCTCCTGATAGCCCTCACTATTTATATACGCCAATTGCCTCTCATGACCTCACCCATGACCTCATCAAACATGACGTCATGCACGTTTCCATTTTACACACAGCTGGCTGTAGGAGGAGCGTTATATTACGTTCATTCATTATCTTCCATGTACGTGCCCTAATTAACAATCTTTTTATAAGATATTAAGAGCTTGTTTAGATGTGATTTTAAAAATAGCTTTTACAGATTTCGAGGTAAACCTAGGTTTTGGAGAATATATTTTGGAAAATAGCTTTTACAAATTCTGAGGCAAAACCTAGGTTTTGAAAAGTGATTTATGTTTGGGAAGTTATTAGCTTTTATGGATTCCGAGGAAAAAAAGTGGGTAGGAAAAAGGAAAGAGAAAGAATGAATAGTAGAAAAGAGGAAAGAGAAGAAAAACAAAATAGAAAAGAGCAAAGAGCAAAGAGAAAGAAGGAAAAAAGTAGAAAAAAGAAAAGAGTAGGAAAGAGAAAAACTAGGTTTAAAACTGAGATTTTGTAACCAAAAATAGCTTTTGGGAAAAAAAAAATTTTGCTTGGACAAAACTTCGGTTTTAAGGTAAAACCTAGGTTTCAGAATTGGTTTCCAAACAAGCCCTAAATCTGTTATAGAATTCAGAGATTTCCAATATTACCGGTATTTAAAACTCTAATATCTTTCACCAAAAAAAACTCTTAATATCATACTCCCTTCCTTGCTTCGCTTCTTTTTATAATATACATCTCTTTTTGGTAAACACATCTTCTCCATAGGATAGACTTTGGATATGAGTGAGTATTTGATCCATTCCCCAAAATAAATTTGGCCATCAGCTCATAGGCGCTGCCTTCAATATCCATTTCTTCTTAATTAATTCATTAATATTTTATCATAATAGGTGTATTTATAATGACTTTTGACATGATTTCATAGAGTTCTTTTAAGATAAATGTTTAATAGATTTAAAATGAATTCCTTCAGAGATGCTAGCTTATAGATTGAAAATGAATTTTTAAGAGTACTTAGCTTTTTTTTATATCATTTTCTTAGTGTCTGTTCCAGAGATAAATTTATCTTTTAAAGTTTTTTATTATAATTTCAAATTATCCTGATTAAAATTTAGCAATTTTAGTGTTTTCCTATCACTGATCCTTCTTTCTTCTTTATGTGTATAATATATATTTGAATCATTTTCATAACTAATTATAGTCAAGGAATATTGATAGGGGTAATTTGAGAAAAATGTCAAATATAAGAGACAAAGTGAATATGATCTTATATTTAAGTTTGAATCTAATTTCTAACGAGCACTTACAATAAAAACTGGAGGTGGTAATATACTTCCTAACACATATACCAATTAAAATAGTTAAATATGTCATAAAATTCAGTGATTTCCAATATCACCCATATCACCCATCCAAAACTCTAATGTCATACTCCCTTCCCGCTTCGCTCCTTTTAATAATATCCGTCTGTCTTTGGTAGACATCTTCTCCGTAGGATACACTTTGGAGATGTATGAATATTTCATCCATTCCCCCAACTTTATTATCAATTAATTACATGTTTTTTCGTCTTTTCCCCACGTTTTGCATAAGGGTTTTTTTAAAAAATATTTTTTTACATATGTATTTGCCACTAACCAACTCTTTTTTAATCTATGTAACGTAAAAACGAGTAGAGGAAGTATTGATTAGTACTCTTTCCCACTATATACCCTTATTAGATGTGAGCATACATGCAAAACAATATTTAATACTTCTTAAAAACTAGCAAGTGACTCGTAAAAAGAGCCAATACCAAGTTTGGTTGGTTCCTTATAAAAAGAATAGCTTTTTAGACCTGATGCAAGATTTTAGACCGCACGTAAGGCATGCGGTCTAAAAAGCATAAACATTTACGCTGTTGAGGTTGGGGGTCACGACTACAGTGAGTTCACATTAGTATCATTGTGCCTTCTATGTCCATATATGACCGCCGGGGACATAGCGGCAGAAGATGAAGTCTCGGCTTCATATATGCTTCCCTTGAAGACAACAGTCTTCATCTCCTTAAACCCGAAGCCTAAAAGTTGTCTAGGGTGCTCATCACGCCCTTCCAGAGCCGCCCTAAGTAAGGCCGTGGGGTATGTCGTTGACCCCTGGCACTTCTAGAGTTCAGCATCAATTTACTGAATTTGCTATTACAATAAAAATAATAGCAAATAATTATCATTAAAATTATTATTGGAAATACATACTCCCTACCAATATCCTCATACTCAAAATGCTCAACCTCCTAGACTAACATGTCAATCGCATTAACCTCAAAATCATCGATGTCGAGATCATAAGTCTGCTCCGGATTCACCTCGACACCTCTTGTATCTGGGGCTTCATCCTTAAGGATTATAAGATCCATCCTAGGTACACGACTATGATCAGGACTAGACATCTATATCAAATAAATATTCTAATAATTGAAAAATTATATTATAACTAAAAAATAAATTATAATAACAATACAAAAATAAAACAAAATAAAAAACTATATAACAATATAAAAAATTTATATTAAAAGTAATTAAGATACTAACCTCTATATTGTCGTACAAGGAAAATTGGGACAGAAATACAAGAAACTTTGGAACGCTCCTTCGATGCAACATTTTTGAAAATGCCAAAAATGCGAAAAACAGAAGGGTGGGGGATTATAAACCGTTCAATTAGTAACGGTTCTGCTAAAACTACTACTAAAATACGTGCATGCTGGCAACATTTGCAGCGGTTCTAGTGAAACCGTTACACAAACCGCTGCAAAATCCTGCTACTATCTCGAAAAATGAATATTTTAGAAGTGGTTTGTCGGAACTGCTACAAAATGAGCAACAAAATGTGACGTATTAAGTTTTTTAGTTGTTTGACCTTGAAAAACCGTTGCAAATAACATTATGTTTTGTAGTGGTTATTTAAACGTATACAAAGACTCTTCGTCTTTTGCAGTGGTTTTTTGTTGATAACTGATACAAAACTCCGCTACTATTTTGGTGCTACTTTTCTGCCATCTAGCGTCAATTCGGCTTCATATTTGTAGCTGTTTGTAACTGCAACTAATCATTCCCGCATTAGCAGAGTTTGAGGGTTGGAAATCTGTAGCAGTTTAACTAATAACTACTACAAATCCATGATTTAGCAGCATTTTTATAACCGCTTCAAATTACTCTTTTTTGTAGTGCGTTCTAATCTAATTTTGTTGTTTAAAAATTGGTTAAAATTAATAAATATATAAAAATTATTATTTTTAAGCATACCCTCGTTTACAAATTTCAAGCAAGAGAGGGAATTGGTGATAGGAAAAAAAGGATGAAAGAGGGATCTTATAAAATGACAGGAGGGGAGTTTTATATTGTTTCATTTTGTCATAATATAATATTAATTTGAGGAGATTAAGAAAATTAAATAAACTATTTATTAAAAGTTACATTACACAATCTACCTAAAATGACTATGTGTATGGTTAACTTACACTACTATGTTCCTTATCATAAATCCATTTTAACCCATTCTCATATACCAAGAATTGTTAGTTAAATAATTAAATGTCTTATGATGAAATTTTCCAAGTTAGTTCTATTAAAATTTTCTGCTCTACAGTAACTAAACATTCTCACATATCTATCTCCTTCCTCCTTCCAACAAGAGTTAAATAATAACAAACTAGAAACTAGATTTTGGTCCAGAATATAATACCATAGTCCATTTTATCTCCTATATTTAGCCATTTTTCACAAACTACCATTTATCAATACTCCCAATTAGATACCACAATAATTATAATATATATTATATACAGAAGAATTGTACTTCCTCCCCACTTCTAAGTGTTGAATCAGTAACAATTTATATTAATTAGCATTTTTATTTTTTTAAACTATTCATACATGAATATGTATAATTTATTGTAAAAAGAAAGAGATGAGCTTGCTCCAAAAAAATTAACGAGATGAGTGTAATAAAATTTTCAACATCCTTAAATTTTTAATATTTTTAATGTCACTCTGAATGAAAATAATTGATTGTGATTGGCACCAGATTTCAAAGCCCATCAAAGCTTACACACTTGGTGGTCAAACAAAATGGGACGTGTTACCAACCATTAGTTGGATCAAGTGGTAAGCGGCTTGTTTCAGCTTAAACAAGGTCTCGAGTTCGAGTCCTTGTGTATGCAGAAGCCACCGTTGGGAGAATCACCCACCATTTCCAAGTGTGCGATGTGGATCGGGTCCGAATTAGTCAAGACGAAGCTCCGGAAACCGGGCGGGAAATCAAAAAAAATGGGACATGTTTACATTGGTGATGGGAATCAAGATTCGAATCCCTGCTTAAAGAGGTATTCACATATGGTGTTTACCTGTGTCTCGAATATGATAACCTCTAGCGGGAGGATACATGTACTTAGAAAAAAATGAGATTGCTATTTATTAAACCAAAAGTGATTTGTCAAATCAATTACCTAAAACATCTTCATTGTGAAAATATATTAAAAGTTTCAGATTTAATTTTAAATTATTTTAAAGAATTTTATTTTTTAGAAAGGTTAATTAAGTTGATTATTCATCATTATCATATAAAAATTACCGTGTTGCTTGTTTTCTATAATGCCTTTATTTTAACAAAGAAATTAAATACGAGAGCAAAGAGAGTGAGAAAAATAACGAAAGTAATAAGGGAAATGTAGCTAGGAATAAGTTGAAAATTTTTCAATAAAAGATAGTTGAATTATTCAAATTATAATTTGGAATGTTGAACTTAACAAATCATTGATTATGTTGTAAGTTGAATCCTCTAGCTATATTCAAACATAAGTCATAATTCACGTTGTAAAATTAGCCTCTAGCTATATTCAAACATACCCTGAGAGTGTTTGTAAGTTGATGCCTTATAAAAAGAATTGGAGTTTAATACGATTAATAAAGGTGATATTGAATTTTAGCTTCTAAGCGACTTAATGTTTTTAACCACTTTTATTATTATGCATGGATTCGATAAAATTGTTTTATACTTTGGATGGGGAGTATTCCCTCTTAGATACTTAGTAGGGAGAGATAACCAGATGAAGACGGTTCGGATTTATTTTTTTATAAGTGGTGATTTTTAAAAAAAAGTAATAATTAATATCTTTATTTTATATTCTATACCATTAAAACACTTTTTTTTCTAAAGAAAATATAGATTTTAAAAGGATAAAATCTCTCTGCTAAGCACTTTTATTAGGAGGGAAACTGGTTAGAAAAGAGGATGGGGCCTCTCCATTGAGCCCTTCATTAAAATCCAATGCTATTTACTTAGCCTCTATTTAACTCTTGTGAAAAGATACATATGTTGAATCGGACAAAAGAGATTAAAGAAGAGAGACACATAAAAATTAAAGGACAACAAGACAATAGTCCTTAATTTGGCCATAAATAATGCACACGCTTTTCACGAGTTAATAGGGCAGAAATCTATGATTTGGCCTTGTCTTCGACCTACATTCATTTGCAATCTTTCAATACATGGGCCACATAATAAATAAGATAACCCTGTCGATATCTCGACAAATTATTGGGAAGGGGGTGGTTGGGAAAAAGAAGAGTGAAAGTGAGAAATTAGTGGTAAGAAGAACAAAGGAGTAAGAAAGTCATGGGAGTGGTTAGGAAAAAGAGTGAAAGTGAAGTTTATGGTTATGTGAGTTATTTTCTCTTTTTAATTTGGGTGGGGGGAATTTGCCAGTGAAATGTAATGGGGTTGCTGGTTTGTACTAAAATACCCAGTTAAGTGTAATGGAGTTGCTGGTTTGTATTAAGAGTAGGATTAATATAATAATATGTTTAAGATGCAATTCAATTGTTCCTTCCTTCTCTTTTCCCCGGTTTGGTTTTGGCATATCCGCTTTATTTGTGCCACTCGTTTGTGTGCAAAGGAGCCCATCTAGCTTGTATCTGTTGGAATAATCCAACAATGGGTTACATATTGCACTTATATGTGGTGTCATTATTTTTTATTCCGACCCAATTTATAAAATGATCTACTTAAACTTAAGGAATTAAATTGGCTCAATTAAGTGTTATGGACTGATATATATTGAGACTTAGTGTGTTGGCCTGTATCCATTGATGGACTGAATATCGGATCCCCTATAAATAGATGGTTATGATCCCCAGGTTAGTTAGGAATGTCATACTTGCTGCTTTGCTTCCCCATTTGGAGACGCCTCATCTCTTTCCCTAGTGATAACTTGAATGATCTGTCCATTCCAACAATCATATTTACGGATTCAAGTACGCTTATGCAATTCTCTAAGATATTCCATTTAAATGATATGCCTATTAAAACCCAACCGGATCATTTTACTTGCTTTCAATTTACTAGGTTGAAAATTCACTCTAACCGAATGGATTTATCCATCACAACACAAACAACCATCAAATGATTGAATTTTTGTTGAAAGATTTGTTAAAATTTAGTGTATGACAGTTCCTTAAAAAAACAAATATTCGGTGGTGTCTTATCCCGACGCACTCCCCCTCATGTCTTATCCAGACGTTGGTCCCCTCCCACATTCATCAATCATACCTTAAAAAGAACAAATATTCGGTGGTGTCTTATCCCGACGCACTCCCCCTCATGTCTTATCCTGACGTTGGTCCCCTTCCCACATTCATCAATCATGGCATTTGTTTCCACCCCAACGGACGAAGTAGGTATTTGTTTGACAGGACATTGGGTCATGCTTATATGTGGAAGTTACTATTTAAATGTGATTTTCAGTAGTAAACATGTGAAAGAATTTTGTCTTTAACTTGTAAAAAGTTGCTTTTATAACACTAGATAAGGAAAACATGGTTTAAACGGTGTGGCTGACGCGTTTTTCTATTACTTCTTTCTATCATTTTTATAGTTTAAGAAATTGATTAAAATTAATAAATATATAAAAATTATTATTTTTCGGATATACCCTTATTTACAATTGTCAAGTAAGAGATGGAATTGGTGATAAAAAGAAAAGGATGAAATAGGGATCTCATAAAAATGAAAGGAGGGGAGTATTATATTGCTTCATTGATCCTCAATATAACACTAATTTGAGGAGATTATGTGAATTAATAAATTATTTATTAAAAGTTACATTACATTATCTATCTAAAATGATTATGTGTATTGTAAAATTAAACTACTATGTCTCTTATTATAAATCAATTTTAACTAATTCTCACATACCAAGAATGTTAGTTAAATAATTCAATATGTCTTATGATGAAATTTTCCAAGTTGGTTCTATTATAATTTTTCTGTCTCTATATTTACTAAAAATTCTCAATATATATATCTCCTTGCCCCTCTTCAAACAAGAGTTAAATAATAACTAACTGAAATTTAGGTTTAGTCCTGAATATAACACCCTATTCACATTTTTCTATATATAATCATTTTTCCTAAACTACCCATATCAATACTTCATTAACAATAATTAGATAGCACGATAATTCAAATATATGCTATGTACAAATTAAAAGAATTGTATTTCCTTCCCACCTCTAATAGTTGAAGGAATAACAATTTATATCAATTAGCATTTTAATTTTTTATAAATTATTCTCATATGAATATGCATAATTTATTGAAAAAGGATGAGATGATCTTCCTCCAAAAAAATAAAGAGATGGATGTAATAAAATCGCTAACTTATTTGCATTCTTAACGTCAATCGTATATGAATAAAAATACGCAAAAATCATTATTTTACTGTCAAATTAATTTGTATACAGTAATCATATCAAACAATAAACCGATTTAATTAAATAATTTTATGTAAAGATATTTTTGAAACATTAATTTTACCGTCATCCACCCGCGCGAATCACGCATATGTTGGCATTGACTCGGTTATAGGATGTGTGGAAAATAATTGATTGTGTACGGCAATGTCTGGAAAAAATGAGCTAGGTTTCTATTTATTTAACCAAGAGTGATTTATCAAATCAATCAACGAAAATTTTGATCAAGAACAATCAATCACCTAAACATATCTTCACTGTGAAAATATATTAAAGGCTAAAGTATACTTTTAGTCCTTTATGTTTGCATTAGGTTTCACTTTAGTCCTTTAAGTTTGAAAAGTACACTTTTAATCCCTCAAACTTAACACCGTTAGTCTTTTTTAACGGAAATTGCTGACTCATCAAATTTAATTGATGACTGTACATTAAAACGCTGACAAAGCATACTCACATTATAATTTTAATTTAATAATATAATAAATGTAATTATATAAAATAAAAAAATTTAAAACAAAAACAAACAATAACCATTCCAGCGTCTCCAATCGATCAAAAGCCCTAGACAACTGAATTCCTTCATT
>JANTPZ010149096.1:15186-31978 GCA_025593235.1 Vachellia pachyceras | reverse complement strand
GATGAACAAATGAACAAGTTTACCCTCCATGTTTCCTTTGCTCATCTGCCAATTTAGTAATTTAGTAATTTTTCTCGCCAACAATTAATTCAGTAATTAACAACTCAAATAAAATCTGTTGATACGATCTACAAAATCATAATTCACTTCTTAATTTGGAAAACCATATTTATATGATCCCACGAGTCACGATTTATGCTTTTTTTTTCCTTGGAGCCAAAGTAGTGTATTTAATTTTTCATAATTTTGGAAATTTTATTTTATTGAATTATTGAAATTTAAAATTTTGAAATATATAACAAATCTTATCTCAGCTAACGAACATTAAATTAAATCTTATCAATATTACAAAAAAATTAAATCTGATCAAAAGTTTAATATTTAAACATATCAAAGCCATAATTAATTTTTTATTTAAAATTTTTTAAGTAATGATATATGATGATTTAAAATTTAAAATTTCAGGGATGTGATTTTTAAAATATGATTCCCGTTTAATATTGATTGATTTAGATTAGAAAAGGATTAGTTTAAATTCATTATTATTTAATTATTTAAAATTTAAAATTTTCCATGCATATATGTCTGTCTTTATGTATTGTAATTGGTTCTGCCAATATATATATATATATATATATATATATATATTAATTGGATTTGTTGACTCGCTCAAAGACGGAAGTTTTGAAACCCTCTTTCGCTCTGCTTCAAGGTTCGGGTTCTGAAATTTGAAATTTCTCTCTCTTTGCCATGGCAGACGACGTGCGCGAGATTTTCAACAAGTTCGACAAGAACGGCGACGGCAAGATCTCCTCCGGCGAGCTGAAGGAGATGCTTCAGACTTTGGGTACTAAAACGACGTCGGAGGAGGTCAACCATATGATGAGCGTGATGGACAAGAACGGCGACGGGTTCATTGACCTGAACGAATTCGCCCAGTTCCATTGTGCTGGAGCTAAAGACGGCGGTGATGCCGACAAGGTTCTCCGGGAGGCTTTCGATCTGTACGACCTGGACAAGAACGGTGTGATATCAGCGACGGAGTTGCACACGGTGATGAGGAAGTTGGGCGAGAAGTGTTCCCTGAGTGACTGCCGGAGGATGATCAGTGCTGTGGACAACGAGGGAGACGGCAACGTGAACTTTGAGGAGTTCAAGAAGATGATGGCTCGCTCTTAGAGTCACATTGAATGAAATTCTAACGTGTTAGGTAGAGGTAATAGTCAGGGTTTAGAGTTCGTACAATTTCTGAGCAACCCCTAGATGCAGGTTTTTACAGTAGTTTCAGGATTATATCTTTTAATTTTGTTATAAAAAGTTAGGGTTTAATTTCCTGTAGTTGTAGTTAATTTTTAATCAAGTCTGTGATTTAGTAATTTTCTTCTTTGTTATTGAGTTGTTATAATTTCTTCAATTATAAATACGAGTTTTTGGCCCCAAAAAAAAATTATAAATACGAGTTTTTTATACTCATATTCATTCAGTTCCATTTATTTGGTGGGGGAGGATGATTTTTTATTTCTGTTAACATGTTTCACATAGTAGACTTTAGCTTGTTCCTTTTTTTTTTTTTTGGGCCAATCGACTTCAGCTTGTTCCTACATGTATAACATATATTAAATGGAAAATAAAATTAGAAATTTATTGTATTTTAAGGTAAAATTAATGAAGTTTAAGATTTAGATATGACAATTAATTTATTATTAATTTCTTATGAATAACTAATTACCTGACTTTTAATCAACATTCACATCGATTAATCTTAAATTGATTAAGCTCTAATATGGGAGATTCATCTCGGTGCGTGCTGTCACACGCAGTGGAGGTTGACGGCGCTTGTGGGTCACGTGCAACTGAGAACATCTTTGGACTCCAGTTATCGATTGACCGGCGTCGTCTGTTGGTGACGCCAATGGAGCACCGTCTTCATCGTCATCGTCTCTCTTTCATATTCATTGTGCCTCATTGTCTGTCTCTCCCTCACCCTCGCTGATCTGATTCTCTCTCACCCTCATTTTGTTTCTCTCACTCTCAGGCGCTCGGAGGACGCAGGATCATGTCCCTGCTCTGATATTATAACACCTCATATTTTCCTCTTATATGATCATACGAGATCACTTTTGGACCACTCTTGGACCTTATATATTAAAATTTGACCCAAAATTGTGAACTTAGATTTTCAAAAACGGAAAAAAACGTTACTGTTCAGTGGTCATTTTTCCAGATTTCTGGCCCAATTTTGAAAAATCATAATTAATTCTAGAAAAATCAAAATGGAGTGGTTCCAATTTCTAAATTTAGCTTATTAAGTGATCTATAGGGAAAAATACTCATTGACACAAAAAAATTGCCCATTTGAATCTTTTTATTGCGAAACCATTCACTGTCCAATTAGTTAAATTCAGTTTTTCCAGTTTTTACATTAAATTTTGGAAATTCATATCTCTCAAAATACAAATCCAAATTTCACAAACTTTATATCATTTTAAAGCTCAGGATGTGTAGTTTTTGACTAGAAAGTTTCAGCCCATTAGGAGCTCGTTTGCTATTTTTCCTTGCCACGTAAATCAGACTCATTTTTCAGAGCCCTTGGAACCCATTAACTTTGAAAACTAATTTTTGTTAAAATTTACCAAAACCTCTTTTTGGTTCCTTAACTTTTCTTAAACATGCATGACTATTCCCTTACTATTCCTTGTTGGTTTTAGTCCATTTTTATGCATGCATCATCACACATGCACATGGTACATTGTGTAGAGGTTTAAAATTACAACGACAACAGCCAAAAACTTCAAGAGAGTTAGCACTCAAATATTTACACAAAAACCATGCAAGCAAGGAGCAACTTCTTCACTCATCAATAACTTTTTCCTTACCCTTGTTTGTGCTTCCACCTACATGGTTGGTTGGGGGGTTGAGATTTGGGAATCCCAATAGCAAAACCACATACTCAAGATATTGTAAATGTGCATACACAACTTTATGGCATGTGTATGAACATCTAAACATGTGACACATCAAACTTCACTTGAATATGCTTATGGCCATAGCACAAAAGTCACATTTCATGCACAAATCATGCACTTTACTCATCATAAAAGTTCATGTAACATTCACAACACATTTTCATAAACATAAAAGTAAATTAGTAGTTTTGCTACTTTTACTTTGCCTTCCTTTACCCAAACTTCAAAAGTGCTCTTGGATCTCTTCCAAGGATGCTATTGGAGATCTTAAAACCCCAAGAATCATGGCATAACATCCATATAAACATGACATCATTAAGATGCAACAAAACTTATGAATACGCATAAAACCCCCTTAGGTTTTTCAAGAGTCCTACAAGTTCAAGACTTGATTTTTATAGCCCTTAAAGCTTCAAAAATCCATCCTTTAGCTTCACCCGACACAAAACATCATTTTGAAGCCAATAGAGCCATAAAAATGCTCAAAAACACAGCCTTTCTATTTTTTCCTTAGCTTAGACGAAAACAACAAAAATAAGGAAAGAAAGGGTTTTTCAACTTTGTTCATGAAACCATGTGTTTCCTTACTTTTAAAACCCCTTTTCTTAACATGGATCTTCTCAAGCACACATTCCCTTAGACCAAAAGAAATTTGGGTAGCACCTGCCCATAAACTTGAGCTTCCCAAAAATTTTACAACAACACAAACTAACCAATAACAAAGTTCATACTACTCAAGAAACAACTTGCAACCATTTACCACCTTTAAAACCTTCTCTTTTCCATTTTAGACTCTTGTAATCCTAGCCATCCTCTTCCCAAAAGAGAGGCTCATTCAAGGAATAACTCAAGAGGAAGGTAGTAGAAGGTTGCTAGCTTGAGAAAAGATGAAGATTTGAGAGCTTGAATGGTTACCTTGTGTGTGCTAGCTCTCCTTTTTCTCCTTGAAAGCTTGAAGATGGTGTTTTTGGCTATGGAGAAGGGAGAGAAAAATCTTCCTAGAAGAGAGAGGGAGGGTGGCATTCAAATGAGGAGAGAGGAGAGAAATTTTTGCTTATGTAAAAAGCCTCTTGAACATTGTGTGGTGTTAATTGAAACTTGGGGACCAAGTTGGATAATACTTGGAGGAGAGAGTGCCACTTGTCCTTGGCCCATTGCTTGCTGAAAAAGTTTTTTAGACTCCCTAGGCCGGTCTGGTTGGGCTAACTGGGCCTCTGCCCGTCCGGTTACTTGATTCGATGGCACACATTTCTGTAAAGTAACATTTACTGAGGTAACTATCTTTTTACTTTTTTGGAGGTTTTATTTCTCACATGGCGCCATCCCCTAGGCCTCTTTGCCTAGGTGGCATCATGTCCTAGCCCAAAACATTTCCGGGTTTCCCTCGTAACTCATCAGAATTCCTCGATTTGCATGCAACACCGTAAAATGTGTTTCCAGTGGCCAATTTGACTTAAGGTCATGGAAAAATTCTATATTTTTCCCCGATACTCCAGCCCTTTTCTGTTCCTCAAAATTTTTCTCGAATTTTCCGTAATTAATTTTCTAAGAAAATACTTTTTCGAGCATTGTTGGTCCCCGTACTTTGAAACTGCTCACGCCGAATACCGGGTAATAATTTTCTTAATTACTTTATGACCCAACTAAACTATGGAGGCCTTGGGAAGACTTGGGAGCTTTTATAAAAAGATTAACTCTATAGGTAAGTGGTTTGAAATCCACCTTCATAAATAATAATAATTTAATGAGGATTTTTACCACATGGGTAGAAAACTCTTCTTGCTTTAAGGATTCTAACTACATCATGCCATTTGGAAGAGCCTTCAACCATATTACACCACTTGGAAGACTTCCATAAGTTTCTAGTCACTTTTGATTTTTGATGCTTTCAGAAATGCCCTTTAGGCATTTTCCAATGCAAGCCATTTTTTTTGCAATTTGTTGTATTTACCTTTTCGTTTCACTAAACTATTCCTCACTTAGACCTGAAACCAATTTTATTATTTGAGGCCTCTTAGTATTTTTAATAATAATATTTGACTAATAATTCTTAATTCAACCAAATATTAAATATACATTGAAAATTCATTTTGAGGTAATTTTCTACCTTCTGTACCTCAATTATGCCATAAATATAGCTTGGGAGATTATTCTCTTTATTTTAATGTTTCTGAGGCAATTTCCAATATTCTAGCAAAATCTCTAAAATTGCAAGGTTACCTTAACTTTTTTAAAATTACACTTTTGACAATACTTAAGGTGGCAGATACATAATGTGACATTTGAGTTTTTACTAGTTTATCTGATCCATGGCTAACATTACTTTCTCCTTTAACCTTTATTATGGAGAATCAAATGCGACATAGTCCCTAAGAATCATTTTATCTGGCAAGACACTTCTCGAGACTTGTTCAACTAGGCTTGGTAGCATATATCGTTTTGGTTCATCCTTGAGCTTCTAGGCCCAAAATTAGGATATGACACCCAACAAGGATTTTGAATATTTATTGTCATGTTATAAGGAACTAGTCCATTTCACTAACTATACCCAACCCTAATAGGTCAAGCAGAAGCTAAAGCTGAAGCTTGTGTCATTCTGGATTGATTTTCCATTTAATTTCATTTTGCTAATATTTTCATTCGTTTCATAACTTAGCTTTAGCTTGGATAACCAATTTGAGTAGATTAAAAATTTAGTTAAATTAGTTATTTGTAATTCATATGAATTGGATTTTTTTTAAAATACTCTTTTTCATCTTAACTACTCTTTGATACAAACTCATAAGTGTATGAGGATGCCTTTTGAAAAATAATGTAAATTTGGGAGATAAAGTATTTCGAAATAATATTTAGTATCAAACCTAATACCCAACCTGCTCTTGTATAAAAAACTGGAGTTAGTATTACATTTTTATAATTCCAAAATTCCAAATTTAGATGTTTTTATCAGTAAATTCACTTCATATTTCCATGAAAAATAAAGCGCTTCTAAAAGTATTTTATTTTTGCTAAGAATAGCTGTGAAACACATGTTTCCTTTAACGGGAAGCAATCTTATTTAATACAATATTGAACACTATATGTGAGTGGTGTAAATTCAAACATTAGTTTACCTCATTTTAATGAACTAGCCCATTCTGTTAAATCTAAATCCTTCAGATAAGGCTTCTAAAATTTATATGCCCCAAAAAGAAAAATCCTTCAATTCAAGCCTTGTAGCCCAAATAATCATCAATCGTACTTAGAGAACAAAAAAGGGAATTAGACCAGTTGGAAACTAGCCAACCGGTCCTTGGTCCAGTTAGCCAGTTGAATAGGAGATCAGTTGGCCTGGTCAATCGTTTAAATCAGCGGGTTGGACAGGTTAACTGGTTTGCATTTAAAAAAAAAACTTACAAGCTAAAAAAGCTGAAAAAAAATGCAGTCGGAGTGGGAGGCTGTGGTTCATTAATTTTTTTAAAATATGGTAATAAAATTAACATTTAACTAGATTTATTTCCCATGTTTTGGATTGTGCTTTGCGCGGGGCATGTATCTAATTTTGTTAGTAGAGCAATCTAGAGTTTAACGTTGCAGAATTCAAAGTCTGAAATCCTATTTAATAAAGTAGCCTCCATGTGCTTTATTTGGAAAATATAGTTTAGAATAGATTATAAGTGATGTTATTTTTTTTCTCCATTCCTTTAAAAAATTGAAATAACCTAGGAATATTGCTTTTTTTGTTTTGAATAGTTGTGTCCAAAAGTAGTCACTATTCCATGCAATTTAATTGAATATAAAATCAAAATTCATGAGCAAAGTGTAAGGTATCTTTGATTTAATTGATTTCATGGGAACACAACAATGTAGATGTATCTCCTGGGAGTTGTACGACGACATGTATATAATTTTGTTAATAGATATAATTAATACAGCTTATAGTTATTCATTTAATTACATCTCTCTAAACTCATTGTTATTTATCAAAGAATAGTAAATATGCATGGGTAAAAATGATATCACAAAAGGAACATTTGTTTACTGATGTCAGACACAAAATGATATTAAAAATTCTAGCATTAATTTTGAATAATGTAATCTTCAATTAACATTATTGTTATTGATCATATACATGTTTCTGTTTCAATGTGCAGTACGTTTTTTCTTACTTGTCAAATGATATGCTGAAAGATTAATTATTGTTGTTGATTTGATGCCAATTGCTTCAACAATAATTTTTCCATGTTTATGTCCAAAACCAAAAAAGTTCTCAATAACATGGAATAAATAATGAATGAAATGATGATTTTGCTTAATTGGTAGATGATTGTGCTGAAAGATTTTTCTGCTTATTTCACCGTGTCCGCATTATTTACTGGAATTTAGTTTTTGGACAGTCAATCATCTTTTGACAACTCATATTTGGGGCATCATAGATAATTTTTAGGAAAATTACCCAGAGGTTTCAAGCAATAATTTTCTGCATTATTCCATTATCGTTGATGATTGATTTGGGGAGATTCATTGTAAGATTCCAAGGAAGGAAGTTATTTATGAAAAGGTCACAAGAGTTGTCAATAGCAGCTGCTCCACTTGTCAATGGTGCTCCTCGACTTGTCATTGACAACCTCTTAGGAATTTTTTATAAATGACTTCCTTTCTTGAGACCTTATAATAAATCTCCCCAAATCAATCATCAACGATAATGCGATAAGCAAAAAAGGAAAAAGAAAAAGCAAATCAATCATCAAATCATCCATGATAATGCAATAAATCGTTATTTAGGCGGTGTTGATGGTAACTATTTGTATCATCAATTAAATTAAATGACATTTTGTTATTGGAAGGGAGTTTCTGTTACCAAAACTATTGATGAAAAACCTAGCAGTATATTATGAATCAGTCAACCATGTTTTAATGACGATTTTAATAACAATTAAATTAAATGGTCCTGTTTTGTTGCTAAGGGAATTTTTTTTAATAAAAATGTTATTGAAAATGTGTTGAATAAATTATTAACATTCCAATCATAATGCTATAAACCATGAATTTAGTGGTGTTTTGGGTTGGGACCTTTTTTTAATTAATTTTTTGGTAATTAAATAATTCCACTCACCAAGCGAACTAAATGGCGGGCCGATTTTTTTCCCTTAATAATGGAGTGAAATTATTTGATTTGTAACATTTTTTTAATCAAAGATGTTTTTCTTTTATTTTTGGTAATTAAACAATTCCAATCACCACGTAAACTATTTCAATAAAATGAATTGATTCGTCTTCAATAAATTAAATCCATAATAATAATGCCCTTGTTGATCATATTTTTCATTCCAATTTGCTGTTGTTGCTTAATTACCACATGATTTTGCTAAAAGATTAGATGATCAATTGCATCTATCCCAAACAATGAATAGAAATATCTAATTTAAATTTAAAATAAATTGGAACCATTCTAATAGTTATTCTCATATCATACAAATATGAATGATTCAAAGGTTAACTTTCACCACTTTATTGGAACGATTCAAATATATTAAGAATATCGAAATACGATGTAACCAGTAAAGGGGTACATAATTTGATGGCAAAGTAATAATAAAAAGAACGGTAAACAGGAAATTTTCTACCTGGAAGAATGACATTAAATGTAGTACAAGGATTTGCGAATGACACATGCTAATACCAGAAAAGGCAAACAACCTTCAAGTATATCATCCAACACGTGTGTCTATTGTTGATCTGCAATAAGCTGGAGAGCTCCCCTAATTACTTTGTGAAAATCCATCAGATAGACATGTAGAGGTGTGCATCCTTTATAGAATGGTAATGAGAAAGTTTTCCAATCATATCAAGTTAGCCCTGATGAAAATCGAAGAAGAACTATAGAGTGAAGGAAAAGATAGAGAAGGAAGAAATGAAAGAGACGGAAGAGACAGAAAGTGGGAAATGATGCTTTACTGCTTCATTCACTTTACACACATATATACAGTGGATAATAACCATACCAAACTTACTAACCAATGGTTAAAGCCTAACAACACCTTTAACAGACTTAGTTACAGATTAGTTACTGTAACTGACTTGCCACTTGTTCAGCACGTGACTAAAGTTGCACAGTTACAGTGACTTGGACTTGGTTTCCTGACATTCCCCCTCAATTCAACGTACATCCCCAACACCTATTCTATTCTTAAACAAGGAGAAAGATCTACTAGAGACAGCTTTAGTGAAACCATCTTCTAGCTGTTGAGGGAAGGAATGTGAGAAACATTGATCTCTTGGTGAATGGCTCGTTCACGCACGAAGTGTAGATCGAGCTCCAAGTCTTTGGTTTAAGCATGAAGGATCGGATTAGTTGTCATCATAACTGCACTTTGATTATCACAGAAGACATGAGGGACTTGGGGAAGCTTGATCTGTAGCTCACTGAGAAGTGACTTGAGCTATAAGATTTCAGCTATTGTAGAGGCCATACTTCTGTACTGGACATGGACACGGTAGTCTGCTTCTTGGAGGACCAAGATACCAGGTTAGAACCAAAATAAATGCAATAACCAGTTGTACTTTTCCTGTCATCCTTGTCAGTGGCCCAGTCAGCATTACAAAATGCCACAATGGAGCAATTTTTGGAAGGCTTAATCTGTAAGCCTTGATTAACAGTGCGTGCAAGGTAACGAAGAATCTACTTGACAGCCTGCCGGTGTTCTTGGAAGGGATGCAACATAAATTGACAAACTTTGTTCATAGCAAAGCTAATCTCAGGATGTGTGATGGTGGCATACTGCAATGAGCCTACTATGGTTTTGTAGAGAGACGCGTTTGGCATGGAGACAGTGCCTTCTTTAGTGAGTACCAGACTTGAGGTCATAGGAGTGGTTGCCCTACGATTAAGAGAAAAGCTGCCTTTTTCAAAAGGCTACAAATGGTCTGAGACAGGAAGAGTGAGCCATCACGTAGTGTTTTGACTTCAATCCCCAAAAAATAATTCAACCTCCCGAGGTGCTTGAGAGGAAATTTAGCATTTAGTTCTGCTACCAGAGTTGATAGAGCTTTGGGTGATGATCTAGTTAAAATGAGATCATTAACATACACCAGTACATAAGTAACATCCTCCTTCGTCAAACGAATGAAGATAGACTAATCACATCTACTGTTGGTAAATCTAAAACTCCTCAAGGTGTCACCAAGTCGTTCAAACCAAGCTCTTGGGCTTGTTTGAGCCCATACAACGATTTACCCTATCTACAAACCAGCGACTGAACCATATAGACTTCTTCATGAAGGATGCCATTGAGGAAGGCATTATTCACATCAATTTGTCTCATAACCCAGCCTTGTGACACACCAATTGATAGAATGACTCGGATTGTGACATGCTTGACCACTGGACTAAAGTTCTCCTTGAAGTCAAATCCCTCTTGCTGATGAAACCCCTTAGCAACTAATTTGGCTTTATTATTCCAAGAACTATTAGGGAATGTTTTTTTTTTGAAGACCCATTTGCAACCGATAGCTTTCCTATTGGGTGGCAATGGGACCAGATGCCAAGAGTTGTTACGCAGGAGAGCCTCATATTCTTCATCCATAGCCTTCTTCTATGCAGGAGACTTGAGAGCCTCAGAGAGGGTAGCAAGTTCATCATGAGGTGTAGCAACAACAAGAGCTTTGGGTTTGAAGATTCCATTCATTGAGCATGTAACCATCCTGGGTGGCTCAACCCTTAGTTGGTCTGGTGATAGTGTAGGCACCACTGATGATGAGGAGGGTATATCAGTAGGATAGATGGGAGTTGGAAGAGTAGGACTTGCAGGTGTTTTTAGCAGGGGGTCACTTGAGGAATCAATGGGAAGAGGAGTTGTAGTGATAATAGGTTAATGAGTGGGAGGGTTGGTGTGATACACCTTATTAACCCTCTTAGCTTCCATTTATATTAATTTGGAACTAAAGTGAAGCCTCAAATAGCTTACAAGGTCCAAAAGAATCAAAATAAAAAATTTCAAGTTTTCAAAGTTACTATTCACAGCTTTTTGGATCAACTTTAAAAATTCATAACTAATTCTAGAAAAATCAAAATTGAATGGTTCCAATTTCTATTTGAATCTTATAAGTTCCTTTATAAATAAAAAATGCTCATTGGGTTATTAGCTTGCCCAATTGATGCAGTTTAATGTGCAAATATGTACTGTTCAATTGGTAATTTTCTATTTTTTCAGGTTTTTCTTGATTTTCTTCAAATTGTGGGCTGTCATAACTTTTTGTACAAAACTCCAAATCCAGTGTTCTTTAGCTTGTTTTAAAGCTTGTAATGTGAAATATTTTTCTGAAAAATTTCAACTCATTTGGAGTCTATTTGCTCTATTTCACGACAGGTCAAAGTAGGGGTTAACCAACTTCACATTTACCAATTAAACAAACTTGTTACTTTCCAACTTCATAATTTGACATACTAACTTCTAAGTTTCTTTTTATCATGAACAACCATGCATTTGAGAATTCTTAAAGCATACATTAGCTACTTCATGGCAACCAAACATGCATGAGTTTAGGTTACATATTACATAACAATCCTCAATCAAAATAACATTAAGTTTACAACATCAAACCATAATCATAAACATATACAAATCTTGCTTCAAGCATCATTTACTTTCTCCTTACCCTTTGATGAGCTTCCACCTAAAAATGGTTAGTGGGGGAGAATGAGATTTTTGAAAATCCCAATAGCAAAACTATCTAACATACTTCATAAAATGCATGACAACTTTTCATATAAATGTGTAATAATAAAAGTGCAACATGAAACACATAAATGCATATGGCCATAGCATGAACATGCATACATCCACACTTTCATCATCATAAATTTCAAATCAAGTCATGCATCATTCAAAAGAATTTTCATAATAACTTAGATTAGAGTTAGATGGTCTTGCTACCTTGAGTTCTTAATTTCTCTTTATCTTGAATGCTCTCTTGATGACTTGAGAGACTAATTCCTTTCAACAAACCTTTGCCTACACAATTGACAACATTATGGCCATCAAACACAAGCCATTTCCAAAGCAAAAATCAATGTAAATCTCCCTTAATCATCCCCTTGAACTTTATAAATCTTAAGACTTTAAACTTCTCTTTAATGTTTTCTAATGCTTCCCTAAACTTGTGGTCACTTTTACTCTACACAAAAACTCATTTTGAACCCATTGGAAGCATAAAAATAATCAAAAGAACACTCCTTCCTCAAAATCCAGACCTGACTGAGACATACCCCAAAATACCATCAACATGATTTTTCCAACTTCTAACACTTATACCATCATATTCTTGCTCTTAAACTCATATTCATGGATGGTATAGCTTGATTTTAACTCTCCCTTATCAAGTAAAAATTTGAGCAGCATCTCCCCTTAAAAGTTCATCATCCCAAATTTTACAAAATTCAAAAACAAGATCCAACAACAACAAGATATATACCAAAGCAGTCCTTACAACACAAGGAGGCTTTTGCAACCAAAAAGCTCTAACTCCCTCTCTTTCTCACTTTTACTCTCATGAACCCTAAGCATGAAACTTGAGAAAGAGAGACCAAATCAAAATTCCAATCCATGGAAGTTGTAGAGGAGACCACAAGGAAGAATTTCATGTATAGCTTTAAGTATATTCTCCTCTTACCTTGGATTTTTCAAGAGCTTTTCTCTTCTTCTTTCTTGGAGAAATAGCGTCTTCTCCTCTCCCTTTTGCAGCTTGAATAGTTCGGCCAAATGAGGGGAGAATGGAGGGAAAATTAATTTATAAAAACTCCCAAAATTGATGGATGGTTAAGATGAAATAAAGAAAATTCAACGGCTGAGATCACTCCACATATGAGACATGTGCTTGGCTCTTATTGGCTCACTAACAGTGGTCATAATTTCTGTAACTAAATGGGTAAAAATCTGGTTTGGCTAACCAAACTAGATCCCTTTCATTTACTTTTACCGATTACACTTTTTACCGGTAAACATAACTTTATTCCGGTAAATCTTTTTCTACTTTTCTGGAGATTTTTTCTTCCTCATTTAATCTCCATATTTTCCTCCTAAATATAGTAAAATTATGATCCCCAAAATACCCCTTGATTTCCTTAAAATTAACAGGGTTATTTTATCCTGTCCAAAACCCCTGAAACCGTGCAATCTGAGGGCAAAATACTTTTAGGGCTTTAAAAATTTTTACTTTTTTCACTGATACTCTAGTCCTTTTCTTTTCCCAAAATGCGCTCTAGATTGTTCAAAATTAATTTTTGAAATAAATTATATTTCGGGGATTTTCGGGTCTTTTTCCCGATTTTTGGGAAAATCGCTTTAATCGTAACTGTGCAACAATTTTATTAAATACTATAAAATTCATTGAATTTTTCCATATTTTTGTCTCAAATTTTTGAGAGCTCCTGATACCTTAAATAATTATTTTCCCCCCTTTTGCCCTTCAAAATTTTATAAACAGAAATCCAGTCCAAATGTGGAAAATTCGTGATTCACGGTTGTGATCAGTGGGTCGAGCTCTGTCTATTGGGCATATGTAAATTTTTTGTCAACAGTTGACTTTGACTTTGACAAATGACCAAAATGCCCTTCCATTTTCTTATATTTACCATTTCACCCTTACTTTCTCTAATTTTCCAAAATTCCCATTTTACCCTTACTTTTAACACTTAAAGACCTTTATGTCCTTGGTCTTTTTTATTAAATGACATGTGGGTCCTTCCCAGAAGGTCACCTATCCTCACATTACTCTAGGACGAGCAAGCTTAACTTTGGAGTTCCTACGGAATTCCATCCACTAGGCCCAATCTGACTTTGCAACTTCCGGCCCATAACCTTTCTTTCTTTAAGTACTTTCTATCTCTGAGTTCTAATTCATTTCGTAATTACCATATTAGCATTTATTTCAGTTAGCAGTAAAATCATGGATATTACAGTTGGCAGGTGGTAAAGCAGGAGGTGTAACTGGTGATGATATGGCATGGTGCTGAACCAAACGGCTGTAGGGAAACTCACATTCGTTGAAGACAACATCTCGGGAGACATAGAGACGACCAAGGGGATCCTAACACCTGTAACCTTTATGTGAAGAGCTGTACCCAAGAAATACACATGACACATACATGTATTCAAGCTTGTGTCTGTTATAGGGCCGTGTGTGAGGAAAACATAAGCAACCAAACGTTCTAAGGTGTTTATATATAGGTTCATGGCCAAAGAGTCTGAGAAAGGGGGAAGTACCACCTAGTGACTTGGAGGGTAGGCAATTTCCAAGGTAGCAGGCAATGTGAAATGCATCAGCCTAAAGTGCCAACGGTAGAGAGACATTGGCTAGAAGGGTGAGGCTTGTTTCTTTGATGGTCCTATGTTTCCTCTCAGCAACACCATTTTGTTCATGAGTGTAAGGGCAGCTCAGGTTATGAATAGTACTAGTCTCCTGAAGAAATTTGTCAATTCTCATAAATTTAGCACCACAGTTAGATTGAATAGCAAGAATCTTGGATTGTAGTTGCAGCTCAACCATAGTGTTAAACTTGAGGAAAATAGAAAAGGCATCAGACTTACAGATTAGTAGATAGAATCAAGTGTACCTGTTGTAAGCATCTGTAAAATAAATGTAATATTTATAGCTTTCCCGTGATGTAGAGGGGGCATGCCCCCAATTGTCAGTGTGTATAAGTTGTAAGGGCTTAACATATTGAGTTTTAGACTCAGAGAAAGGTTGTTTGTGAGATTTTCCTGGTGAGCAAGAGTGACAAAAATCAAATGAGGATATTGTATTATTAGGTATATGACACAATTTCATGATCTGTGAGACCACAGGGGAAGAGGGATGGCCTAGTCTATTCTGCCATATTTTAAAAGTGGAGACAATAGAGGAATTAACAAAGCAACAAGAACTACAATGGAATTGGAAAACAGAATTGTAACCAGAAGCAGGAGCAGATGTGAGTAGTCCATCTTGAGGGGATTTGCGTTTTTAGATGACATGAAGTTGGTGCAGGATGTCTTTAAGAGGATACAGACTAGTGTTGGTATACCTCCTATACATCTCCCGATCAATGTCTATATCCTTGACAACATAGACATTAGAGAACAATGCAATGAGTATACGATTATTAAGACATAAACGATATATACTCAATAGATTCTTAGTCATGACAAGGATTTGCAAGATATCCTTAAGATGAAGAGATGAGTTATGCTGCGAGTGAGCAATAGAAGTGTGGCTTGTGCAATGAACAGGAAGATCAAATCCATCACCAACTGATATAGAATGATATTTCTTGCTACATGATTTAGTAGCAATGTTGTGATCATCATGTGTAATGTGGCTAGTTGCACTTGAGTCGAGGTACCAATCAGGTTTAACTACAAAATCAGTGGATGCAATATGAGCACTTTGAGATTTCTTGTCATTTGGACTGGAGATGCTGAGTGCTTGGAACTCTTCATCATAGCGATGCCAACAGTCAGTAGCTGAGTGACCTTGCTTCTCATAGATTTGACAAGTAGGAGACTGGTGTGAGGGGCCAGGGGAGGCAGAGGAAATACCTCTATGTGAGTGACCTCCATAAGAACTGAGGTTTCCTCCACGACCTCTGCTGCGTTTTCCATATCTATAGTGGCCACCACAGACAGGATTAGTATGCTACCTCTATCATGAGCAAAGTTGGCTGCAGCAACTGTCTCAGTAAGTTTCTAATTTTTTCAATCCTATCTTCTTGAGCAAGAAGCAATGACTCAATCTCGTCCACGGAATATGCCCCACTTTTGGTGGTGATAGCAGTAACGAAGGAATCATATTCTTCTGGTAGACCTTCAAGAATATGTTCAACATGGTCAACCTTAGAGAGCGGATGTCTAATAGCTGCTAAGGCATCTACAGTGCCTTTGAGTTTGAGCATATAATCATTTGCAGAGAGAGTTCGTTTCTTGAGATACTTGAGTTGAGTCTTGAGCTGACGAACTTTAGCCTTTGTCTGAGATGTGAAGTGGTTCTGTAGTTTTTCCCAAATTTGAAGGAAGGTCTCATAGCCAACAACCCAAGTGAGAAAAGATTCAGACATGGAGCAACTCATCCAAGACATGAGAAGTTGATCTTGTCGTTGCCAATCAAGGAATGCATGATTCATCTTGAATCCGTCCCCTTCACCTGTAGACAGATACTTCGATGGTGCCTTTGCATCTTTATCAATAAACTAATGCAGATCATGTCCCCGTATTGCTGTAGTTATTTGTTATTTCCATAGTAGGTAGTTATGCTCCTTAAGCTTCAATGAGATCAGGTGTGTGAAGGTGACAACATTTTTCCTCTATGAGGTGTTTGCATCAGTAGATTCATGCGCTTAAGATACCATGGATTTTGAGTTTTGGTGCTTTGATAACATGAAGGAAAAGATACAGAAGGAAGAAATGAAAGAGACGGAAGAAACAGAAAGTGGGAAATGATGCTTTACCGCTTCATTCACTTTATACACATATATAGAGTGGATAATAACCCTAGCA
The DNA here is from genome assembly GCA_025593235.1 of Vachellia pachyceras. Lineage (NCBI taxonomy): Eukaryota > Viridiplantae > Streptophyta > Magnoliopsida > Fabales > Fabaceae > Vachellia > Vachellia pachyceras. Next base: position 15,501 of record JANTPZ010149096.1, on the reverse strand, counting down.
AACTTACTAACCAATGGTTAAAGCCTAACACCCTTAACAGACTTAGTTATAGGTTAGTTACTGTAACTGACTTGCCACTTATTCATCACGTAACTAAAGTTGCACAGTTACAGTGACTTGGACTTAGTTGGTTTCCTGACGTAGAGCACAAAATACATGATATATACTTTGAATAATGTGGTATTGATTCTCAATACGATGCGATTGTACATGTGGGGAGTAAATGGTTTTATAATGATACGATTCCTTTTTTATGTTGATTACAAGGGATAAAGTTGATTGTACGATGATTGCAATGGGTTGGACTTCCTTCAT
>JANTPZ010149096.1:0-15166 GCA_025593235.1 Vachellia pachyceras | reverse complement strand
CAAATCAAGTCATGCATCATTCAAAAGAATTTTCATAATAACTTAGATTAGAGTTAGATGGTCTTGCTACCTTGAGTTCTTAATTTCTCTTTATCTTGAATGCTCTCTTGATGACTTGAGAGACTAATTCCTTTCAACAAACCTTTGCCTACACAATTGACAACATTATGGCCATCAACCAAAAAGTCATTTCCAACGCAAAAATCAATGTAAATCTCCCTTAATCATCCCCTTGAACTTTATAAATCTTAAGACTTTAAACTTGTCTTTAATATTTTCTAATGCTTCCCTTAACTTGTGGTCACTTTTACCCTACACAAAAACTCATTTTGAACCCATTGGAAGCATCAAAATCATCAAAAGAACACTCCTTCCCCCAAAATCCAGCCAAGGCCGAGACACACACCATATTAGCTTCAACATGATTTTTCCAACTTTCAACCCATATATCAACATATTCTTGATCTCAAACTTATTTCCATGGATGGCATAACTTGAATTTAACTCTCCTATATCAAGTAAAAATTTGGGTAGCATCTCCCCTTAAATTTCATCATCCCAAATTTTACAAAATTTAAAAAAAAAGACTCAAACAACAACAAGATATATACCAACATGCTCCTTACATCACAAGGAGACTTTTGCAACAAACCATGAGTTCTAAATCCCTCTCTTTCTAAATTTTTCTCTCAAGAAACTTAAGTATCAAACTTGAGAAAGAGAGAACAAATCAAAATTCTAATCCATGGAAGTTGTAGAGGTGAGCACAAGGATGAAAATCATGTATAGCTTTAGGTACCTAAGCCTTTTTACCTTGGATTTTTGAGAACTTGTTCTTCCTCTTTAGCTTGAAAATGGTGTGCTCTTCTCTCCCTTTTTGCAGCTGGAAAATTCAGCCAAAGTGGAGAAGAAATGGAGGTAAAATTGCTTCTATAAAATCCTTCACAAAATTTCAAGGGTTAAGATTGTGTCCTTAATGCTTAAGTTAAATCCAAAGGCTTAGTTTTCACCACATATACAACACATGCTTGTCTCTCATTGGCTCATTAAAAGTGGTCATAATTGCTGCAACTAAGGGGTTAAAAATTTGGTTTGGCTAACCAAATTGGATCCCTTTCGGTTACTTTTACCGATTACACTTTTTACCTGTAAACATAAATTTATTCCGGTAAATCTTTTTCTACTTTTCTGAAGATGTTTTATTCCTCATTTAATCTCCATACTTTCCTCTTGAATATGGTAAATTTACTATCCCCAAAATACCCCTTGATCTCCTCAAAAATTTACAAGGTTATTTTATCCTGTCCAAAACCTCTAAAAACGTGCAATTGGAGGGCAAAATACTTTTAGGGCTTTAAAAATTTCTCCATTTTTCACTGATACTCTAGCCCTTTTCTTTTCCCAAAATGTCCTCTAGATTCTCCAAAATTAATTTTTGAAATAAATTATATTTCAGGGATTTTCGGGTCTTTTTCCCTTGAAAAATTTATTTCAAAAAAGACCCGAAAATTCCCAAAATATAATTTATTTCAAAAATTAATTTTGGACAATCTAGAGGGCATTTTGGAAAAAGAAAAAGGGCTAGAGTATCAGTGAAAAATGGAGAAATTTTTAAAGCCCTAAAAGTATTTTGCCCTCCAATTGTATATTGGGCAATAATTTTATTAATTACTATAAAATTCACTTTATTTTTCTATGCCCTAAACTCAACTGATTGAGGTCTCTTGATACCTCAAATAATTATTTTCGGCCATTAAATCTTCAAAATTCTATAAATAAAAATCTAGGCCGATTTTCAGCAATATGTCGAAACTCTGTTAATCAGTGAGTTCTGCTCTATCTTTTAGACATCTGTGACTTTATCTGATATTTTAGTCAACGGTTGACTTTTTGACTTTGACTTTGACTTTGTCAAATGACCAAAATGCCCTTACGCTTTCTCTTAATGACCAAAATGTCCTTACACTGTCTAACCTATCGTAATTCCCCATTTTGCCCTTGACTTTTTCACCCTTGATCTTTTCGTGTAATGACATCTAGGTCCTTCCCGCTTAACTGCAGAGTTCTCATAAAATTTCTCCCGCTGAGCCAAGTCTGACTTTGGGTTATTCAGCCCATCGACATCATCTTTTTCCGTGCTTTCTATCTGAAGGCTCTAACTTGACTTTTGACTATTGGTTTTACCCTTTTTATCCAATGACCATATTGCCCTTGGTCTTTATACTTAATGACATTTATATCCCTGGCTTACATTCTTAGTAATTTCAAAGCCTTAGGACTAAATTGACCAGGGTGTCATTGGTTAATTGACATCTTCTCTTTCTGTACTTTTATTTCTAGGCCATATCTTATCTCATAACTATCAATTTGGCCTCTATTTCAGTTTACAGTAAAGGGTGGATATTACATTTAGGGCTCTTAAGAGTCAAGAGGAGTTTGAGCAAGTTTTAGCATGTTTTAATACTTGATATTGTTGATACCTTGTTTTGATGATAATAAAAACCCTAAATTGTGGCAGAAATTAGGATCTGGTTTAATGATTTTGAAAATGTGTTGGATCTGTCAAGAAGTTTTGAAATTCGAGTCCCAAGTTTTACAAACTCAAGTTCTGTAACTGTTTTTCAAAACTATAATTGAAACTGGAAGTTTTGAGAAGAACTTTTGTGATCAAGTTCAAAAACTCGAGTCCTAAGTTTTCAAAACTTGAAGTTCCATAACGTGCGTACAAAACTGGAAGTCAAAACTTGAGGTTTCAACGTCAAGTTTTCCAATCACGTTATAGAACTCGAGTTTCAAGTTTTCAGAACTCGAGTTTCACAACTGTGTCACAGAACTTGAAGTCAAAACTTGAGGTTTCAACTCCAAGTTTTGTCATCATGTTATAAAACTCCAGTTCCAGGTTTTCAAAACTCAAGTTCCAAACTGATCCACAAAACTTGATTTGAAAACTGGAAGTTCTAATTGGAAATTTTCACAAAACTCGAGTTCTCTGTTCTTAAAACTCGAGTTCCATGTCTTGCAAAATTTTATCAATTCAAAAACTCGATGTTCAAACTCGAGTCCTCATTGGAAGTTTTCAGAACTCGAGTTCCTGAGATTCAGAACTCGAGTCTCGAGGACCTTTTCAACTGGACAATTTTTCACATGTTTTAGAACTCGAGTCCTTATTTCCATAACTTGAAGTTTTACAACTGGACTCCAAAACTTGATATCAAAATCTGAAGTTTCAAATGAAAGTTTTTAAACTATACTTCAGAACTTCCATTGCAAACTCGAGTCTCAATTGAAAGTTTTCCAAAACTCGAGTCATGCTTATCAGAACTGGAAGTTTTACTACTGAGCCTTCAAGCTTGATGTTTCAGAACTCGAGCCATGAAGACTTGCAAACTTGAGTTTCCCATACTCTGACACAGCTAAGTCTACGTTTACCAAATCTTTCCTTATTTATGCTTAGCTCATTTGAATTTCACCTACTCCCATAAATGCGTTATGCTTTAACTAAGTAACAGGAAATGGGTTTGCCAAAATTCCTCTCCAGCGTGGACTCTCAACGGATAAATTCTCAGAACAGATATACAACATGCCAAAGCCATTAATGCATATCGTTGGGCAAAGAAGCAGAGTGTAACGGAAACAAAACACTTTCTGAAAAGTTAATCTTCTTCAAACAAACAATTGATTCTTGTCAGAACTTCAACGGCTATTATTTCTCTTTCATCAAGCAAATATTGTCAGAACAGATAAAGTTCGAAAAACAAAGCACAAGAGAATATGAGTAACGGACACCAGCCTCTCTCTTTAACGGCTATTCAAACTGTGAGCAATGGCTGGTGAATGAAGTCTTGGCTATAAATGAAAAGCATCTAAGACAGAGATGAGAGAGGAAGAAGATGGAGTCACGAACACAAAACAGAGCACAACTTTAGGACTCTAATATTTAATCTCCGAGAGCTTCAATGTTTATTTATCCACTCTTTGAGAGAGTAGTTTATTGATTCATCCAAACCCATTGTATTTCCATGAGAAACTCAAGATTGGTATCTTGATATTGTTAGTCTGAGTTTGAGTTGAGAAACAGAGCATGAGAGTCTCTGTTATAGCGAATATTGTGAGGGAACGTGATTCCCAGTGTAACCTTACATGTGGTAAATGGGAGTGATTGTAAAGGTTTCTCAAGTACCTGTGTTGCAAACTTGAGTGGGTTCATAAATGCCTGGAAACATTTATGGGGTTCTCAAGTACCCACTGTGACAAACTTGAAATGGGTTTCACAAGTGTCTGTGATGACATTGTGATTGTAATGGTTTTCCAAGTACCTATTGAAAATCTCAGAGGTGCTTAGGGAATAGACGTAGGTCAGAGAGGGCCAAACCAGGATAAATTGTTGTGTGCCCATCGTTCTTTTATCTTCATTATCGTATATTGATTTTCTTGTATACAATCTATTTTTACACTCTGGTTTTTATTAACTCATGATTTGGGAATTTTGATCAACTGAGATTTGAAAAAGAAAATTGTTTTGTAACACCTAATTCACCCACTCTTGGGTGATAGCCGTTCTAACAGATATTGGCTTATCATTAATGCCAATTGCATTATGTAATGTGTAGGAGTATAATTCTAAAGAGGAAAGTTCCAAAAGTGCAAGAAGGATGCCATTAAAGATCAAATAAAGTTACCACTACAAAAAAAATTACTTATTCCTGCGGATTTTCCTGCGGATTTTAAGCTAAAATCCGCAGGAAAATTGTTTCCTACGAATTTCAATCCGTAGGTATAAGGTTCGTAGAAAGTTATTTTCCTGTGGATTTCAAATCCGCAGGTAATTATCTGTCTTTCATTGGACTAAGAAACATAGAAAAGATTTAAGACTACAGAATTGCGAAGATGGAAATAATTTTCACAAAAGAAATAAGAACTTCCACATATTTTAAACTTGGTTACCTTACAATACACTTGATTGGCTCTAACTTTTTCATTTGCATATGCTCCCATGAATTTAATCCATTCTGCTTTGAATAAAATAATAATATAAATCAATCAAAATATTTTAAAGTATTAAGGAAAAGAGTTACTACTGCCTAAGGATCTGACAAAGTTACAGTTGCATGAGGAAAGCAAATAGAATCCTTACATTAAAGCCAAAGTAACAGGAAAGTATATGAGCAAGAAAGAGTTGATTCCTTCTCAGGAAGCCTAATTAAAAAAGTGCTAAATTATGGAAATTTATGATAACAACATTAAAAATACAAAGATAAATATTTATTTCCAAAACTAACATAAGCATTTGAGGTGGAAGTTCAAACTTCTTGATCAAGAGTCAACAACCATCCAATAACTAAAGGAGGGACCCAAAAACTAGAAGACAATGGCTTACTTATGTACATGACTTTGAAGGAGGAGCAGTAAACGGTTCCAAAGAAGCAGGTATTGATGAAGATCTCACTATGGTTATGTCGTCAGGCAGTAACAACACCATGTAAATAATGATGCGCGCCTATCAAAAATTAAGACCTATAGGCTTGGAAGTACCAGGTGAGCAGGTTTATTAATTACTAGCACATGCTCATCTTCATAAATAATATCCAATTCCATATGTTCTGGATCAGCTCTCAACTGTTGTAACTCTGAAATCGTGCATTTGATCTTATCCCCAGCCTTGACATTGAAGGAAGCCTTCTCAAACAATCATTAAACACAAACCGATTCCCTTATCCAGGGAGGCGCTTTAATAGAAATTAAGAAAGATCCTAGAGATTTCTAACAGGAGTAGTGAAATTAAATTCCCATGTTACTTCAAGGAAAAATTGTGGTGAGGATAAGATACATTTTTGTTATCATGACAATCGACATCAAATCTCTCTTTTCAATGATTCAATTCATGAAATGGTCGACCAACGACAAGAGCACTATAATACAAACAGGGGCATGCACAAAAAATTCAGAAGAATTCATGTTAGAATGCAAAGCACCTCTATAAATGACATCGACATTGAGGTTTACCTTATCAACAACACGGCCATTGACATGAACAAGCCCCGCTCTGCTTATGCCGCTGATGCGGGAAGAGATCCAAGAATCGAGCCTGAGCTTTCCTGACACGGTATCGACAGTCTCCTCCAACCTCACGCCGGTGTAATTCATCCTCTTATAAAAGACCGGCGATATCGACACCATCTGTTCACCAACGGAAACAAAGTATCCATCGAAACCACAGCAGCCTTTAACTGTTCTCGCAAAACCGAGAGGAAACTTATGATTTTGCTATGAGAGCACCGCGAAATGTGCAAGGGTTAACCTGGAGCATCTTCTCCTTCACTGTCCCATTCTCTGATAGTCCGATGGATAAGAACGATGACATAACCACCGTGGATCGGCGCCTACAAGTAAACGGTTCCAAAGAAACAGGTTCGAGATGCAAGAATTACATGCCTCAATCGCTCAATATCAAGAGTGATAGAGGTAACATTTGAGTTGGCAAAATACCTAATAGAAAAATATCGGAGCAGCAGCGAAAGGAAAAGAAGGAAGGTAAATGTGCGATTTGAACAAAATGTGTGTTGGAGTTTTTTCCGTCGAACTCGTTTCTGGTTCATTATCTAGTTTAATATGTATCCAAATTAAAGAAAGATAAGATCCCACTAACCCTACATCTTTTCTCACTTGAACATCGTCTAGGCCCAGCGATTGAAGAGGTTGACGTCGATGACTGGCTCAGAGACAGTACGATGGACGACCAACGGACTTAGAAGAAAGGAGCGTGAGTGCGACGGAAGAAGGGGGCGGAGTGCGACGGATGGCCGACCGCGAGGGGCTAGGGCACAGAATGAAGGCGCCATGGGTGAGACACGATGGAAGAAGAGGGTCAGAGCCAAAAAAACTGTCTCAAATATATATTAAAGATACCTGCGGAAATGAAATCGGCAGGAAACAATTCCTGCGTAAATGAAATCCACAGAAAATTTTCCTGCGGAAATCAAATCCGCAGGAAAAATACCTGCGGATTTTTTTCCTGCGAATTTGATTTCCGCAGGAAAATTTTCCAACGGATTTGATTTCCGCAGGAAAAATACTTGCGGATTTTTTTCCGCAGGAATTTTTTCCTGCGAAAATGAAATCCGCAGGAAAAATACCTGCGGATTTTATTTCCGCAGGAAAAAAACCTGTTGAAATAAAATCCCCAGGAAATTACCTGTGGATTTAAAATCCGCAGGTATATCCTAATTTTTTACTAGTGCAAATTTTTTCCTAATCGTATATGCAAATAAGGTAGCAAATTCTCCAACTCTTACATTTACATTGCTATTAATTGTTTGACTGTGCATTTGCCATGTTGATAGTATATGATTCTGAACATGCAAGTTCTTATTTGATGCTTGATGATGATATGCCTTGGCAAAGTATGAATGTAAGAACTTAAGGTTAGTAAAGCATGTTTAAATTTATGGCTTGTTTTTATTGCACAATAATGATTATGTATGTTAATGTATTAGTTAGACACTAGTAAAAAATTACAATATACCTGCGGAAAAAATTCCGCAGGTAAATTTTCATGCGGATTTTAATTAATTTTTAAAAAAATAGAAAAAAATTACCTGCGGATTTAAAATCCAGAGGTTAATTTTCCTGCGGATTTTAAATCCGCATGAAAAGTTTAATTTTTAAAAAAATAGAAAAAAAATTACCTGCGGATTTTAAAATCCGCAGGTAATTTTCCTGCGCATTTTAAATCCGCAGGAAAAGTTTAATTTTTTTTAAAAAAATAGGTAATATTTCCTACGGATTTTAAAATTCGTAGGAAATATTACCTGCGGATTTTACAATCCGCAGGTATTTTCAATTTTAAACCCACGGATTTCAAATTTAAAATCCATGTCGCTAGCACCTGCCCGCGCGTTTGCCTTTTTGGCCCTACCAGATACCTCCGTAAGCTTCCTTCTTGATTCATGGTGTTGCTGGCAGCCGCTAACGGCTGACTGAGGTCTAGTGGAGTTCGATTAGGCTAACGTTTTTCCTCCTATTCACTTTCAGCTCTCAGACTTCAGGATAATGCGACGGAAGATTGAAATCAGATAGAAGTGGAATCCAGAGAGCTCAGAGTTGTGCTAGAGACATGGATGAAGATCACAATTCCAGCGATAGTGGTGGCAATCACTTGGAGACTTCCAAGGCTGAAGTGGCATGTGAATATGTGATGATGCATGCATGAAAATGGGTTAAAAGTCCCAAGGAATGGTAAGGAAATGATTGTGCATGGTAGAGGTGGGTTTATGAACCAAAAAAAGTTTTGGTGAATTTTAATAAAAATTGATTTTCACAGCTAAAGGGTTTCAAAGGCCCTGAAAAACTGACTAGTTTCACATCAATGAAAAATAGCAAACGAGTTCCAAATAAGCTGAAAATTTCCAATTAAATACTACACATCCTGAGCTTTAAAATGATATAAATTTTATGAAATTTGGATGTGTACTTTATGAGATATGATTTTCAAAATTAAGGGAAAAATCTAGGAAAAACTGGAAGTAACCATTTGAGCTACAAACTTGACGGAATAAATAGATTCAAATGGGCAAGGATTGGAACCAATGAGTATTTTTCCCTTATAGATCTCTTAATAAGGTAAATTTAAAAATTGGAACCACTCCATTTCGATTTTCTAGAATTAATTATGAATTTTCAAAATTGTGCCAGAAATCTTGAAAATGGGCCAGTGAACAGTAATAGCATTTTAAAAGAAAAAGAAAAATTTTCAAATTCATTGAAAAGGCCAATTTAAGTTATCCAAGGCCCAATAGTGGTTCAAAAGTGATCTAATATGAGGATATATGGGGAAAATAAAAGGTGTTACAGGCGGCGTGATTCCCTTTCTCGAGGAGGCACCTAAAAAAATTATAGAATAGAATATAATAAATATTACAATATAATATATATTAAATGAAAAAATGAAATAAAATAATATAAAATAAAAGGATTTATGACTTTAGTCCTTGATTTCATGAATTCATAAGATAATGTACCATTTGATAGATTTACTATTTTAAACTCAGAATCTTAAATTTTCTAATTAAAATTCAAAATCTTTTAAAATTATATTGATAACTCTCCAACATATCAAAATATATATCAAATATAAAAATTAGAGAGTTATCAGACTTAATTTGCTTTTTATTTTTGAATTTATCTTTTGATCTCAATTTCTTTCTAAAATACCCTTAATTGGCTTTAATTTCATATAATAATCATTAATCAAAATTAATGCAATTAAACTCAATAAAAATCCAATAATAGTACTAAAATCCCTAAATATTACAAATTCACTTAATAAAATATGATTATTTCATGATTCTAATGCTTCCAAAATTATTTTCTCACTTATACCCTACACAATTTTTCATTCTAAATCCATTGGAAGCATCAAAATCATCAAAATCACAACTGAAATTCAACAATAAAAGGAAAGATGTGATTTTTCAACTCTACATTCACATACATGTATAATCACATTCTTAAACCGTTTTCCCATGATTATTTAACATAAAAACATCCTTCCCATGCATGAACGGATTCGACCAGCAGCCATGAATAGTGACTTAAGGCAAAAATTTCATACAAGCTCAAGTCGACTCAAACAAATCATCAACAAGCTCCAAAACATGCATAGAGTTAATTTCTAACACCTATTTCATCCAAATCCCACTCTTCCTTTTCTTATGTAGAAAACCTAAATTTCCAGCAACCAAAGTACTCCACAAATCACAAAAATAAATCATATAGCATTGAAGAGAAAGGCTTAGAATCATGAGATAGAAGAGATTTCATGCATAAATTACCACTTACCTTAGTGTGTTGGTTGATTTCTCTTCTATTCTTGCCTTTGCTTTGTCCGCCACTTCCTCTCCTTCGCGCTCTTAAATTGGCCGACCCATTTGGTGAAGAAATGGAGTGCAAGGTGGTTTGAAGTATTCTTAAATGAAGACATAACATGTGTCAAGTGATGTGGGACTCACTAAAACTGATAAAGTAACTTTACTATGCTATATTCTACCACTTGCCTATAATATTTTTACTCTTGAATAAGACCATCATACTCATTAAGTTCTTAGCTCCACAACTTACTTTAAGTTTCTATAAAGTTACTTTATGTCACCCAAAATACTTTTCGGTAAACCTCTTATCACTTAATTGGTTTAAGGTATTAAAAATTTCCTAAATTCATATGATACTTCCATAATTTTTCTTTACTCATTCTACTTCTAGAATTGTCTTTAATTAATTTTTTAAGAAAACCTTAATTTGGGGATTTTTTGTGTCTTTTTATTTCTGTTTCAGGAAATTGTTTCTAACTTTTTCTTGGAAACAATTTTATTAATTACTAAAATTTTCAATCTAACTTTTCCTAGTTTGAAATTAGATAGATGAGGACTTTGAATATTTTAAATAATTATATTAATTAAGTATTTATTAAATATCCAAATATTAAATAACCTTTATAATTTGTAAAGATTATTTTTATCATTCTAACCTGAACTGGGCTTCAATGACTTATCAGTGAACTTTATCTTTTGGTGTCATGTGAATTTTTTCTGATATTTTGGTCAACTTTGACCAAAATACCTTTTGACTTTTCTCAATTTACCAAAATGCCCTTAAATTTAAAAAATGATATTTTAGTCACAAATTTCGAATTGTCGCTTTGTTCCTTAATTTCTTAGAATGACACATTTGTTCCTTTACTTTTCAAAATAACCATTTTGCTCTTATTTTTCTACATTTCACAAATGACATTTTTCACTCTTTTTTTTTTCATCCTCCAGACCCTTAATTTATCTGTAGTAACTCGTATAGCTTTTATATCTACTTATCGACAATTAATATATTACAATTAAAGTGAAATCCTTTAAGGTTAATCTCATGTGTAGTGCGGGGGGGGGGGAAGTATAGTACACATTATATGAGTTTATAGAGATTAATTATGAAACATTTTATCAGTCAATATTTGCAACTCCTTTCTGCATTCAAGTCAACTGTGATCAAAGATAGAATGTTTGTTGTCAGCAATATATAAAATCTAGTACTTTAGTAACGAGCAAGTGTAATAATTCATCAATTGTCATCAAGGTACAGGAAACCGGACCGGTGATTGAACCGGATAAGGCAGTGGGTTAAATTAGTAGGTCAAACCGGGGGTCAGACCGGTAAAAAAAAATTAAAAATAAATATCATATAATCAAAATTCCAAATATATAACTCACTTTTTTTAATAATATATGTAACTCGGTGAGCTTTGAAATGGCATTTAAATAAAAGGTAAGATGTGAGAGATGGACCTCGAGCGGTGAGCAAATTAAATACTGTCCAGCGTTTTGCTTTTTTCATGCAACAAACCACACCTCATTATCACTTATCCTGACCCATTTTTAAAAAGCTACCCCTCCCAACATTTAATCAATCCCCCTTACTGATCATCTCTCTTTCACGCTCTCTCAGTTGCTTCTATTGCAACCTACAGCAAGCAAAGTGGTGAGGTCCGTCTCCAAGCTACGGCAAAGTGAGGTTCGTCTATGGGCTATGGCAAAGTAGCGACCACCTCAAAGATCAGCTATCTTTCTTCCCCAAGACACCCCCAACCACAACCCTTGTTGGCCTTCATCTTTTTGGTGATCCTTTCCCTCACTATCTCTTGGAGGTCTCATCCACAACTCCAGTTCCAAGCCACGATAACTCCTTCCACCGGATGCTGCTGCCTCCATCATAACCGTTTGCAACATCACATGCTTGCAGGACTTCTGCTACTCCAGTATTCCCCCTCACTACTTCTCTCTTTGCGCCTACTCTGTCTCTTTCTGATTGGAAAAAAAATAACTCGGGCGACTCGCCCAACTCGGCGAGTCGCCCAAGTTGACCCCGAGTCACTCCCGGTTCATCCAAGTTGACCCAACCCGGGGTCATGACACAGCTCGGACCGGATTGGAGGCCGAGTCGCCGGTTTCCGGCTTGACTCGGCCGGTCCGGTCCGGGTTTGCACACCTTGAAAAAAACACTAACAACTTTAGTATAGATAGGAAATTAACAAATCTAGTTTTGAAAATTGACAACTAATGTTATCATTTCTATTGTTATGATCATTATGGTTGTGTTTATCAATATTCGATTTATACCACTAGCCTATATCATATATGAATATTTTAATAAAAAGCAAAACGATAAAAAAAAATGGACCTTTTTGGTTGGTGGAATTGGTATCGACAACTAAAAATGGAATGACACGAAATGCATGGAAACGGAGCAATGATAAATTATCATGAATTGGTTTCATACCTAATTAAAAAAATTGGAAAAAATAGATTCTATATTTATATCGATATTTTTTTTTGAAAAAATTACAATGGGCTCCACATGGTTTAACTTTCTCATTCTTTTATTTCCATCATTTTTCTATTTCCTTCTGGATGATCCACCTCTCTTTGCTCCCTCCTTCATTATAAACACAGTGATAACAAAAAAAATAATTAAAAAAAGGCTATTTATGCATAAAGTAAAAGGCCTTGCTCATTCATAGGCTATGTGACTTTTCATTTATCTTGGCATGCGACAGTCGACTTCTCTTAGCGAAAGGGATTTCTAACTATTTTTAAAATTGCTTCTATTTCTTTCGTTTCAATTTGCTTTTGTTATAAAACCACACTTTAGTTAGCCACTCGAAGCTGCCACCAACAAACACCAATAGCGAACACACAAAAACACACACATGGCCAAAAATTCCAAACCCCCATCATCATTAATCTAACGTGTAACATCTTGGGTTTTGCTTATGATGTTATGCTTCTTATTTGTTTTAATTAGAATATATATTTTCGTTTCACCCTTGTCTGTGTAATTTTGTGCAAGTTAATAATTAATTGTTTTGTTTTAGCAAGGTAATTACATTCGTCGTGGCCATGTTTTTGTTAAAAAGCGTTTCTTTTTGGGAGAGGTCTTCTAGGGTGCATCACACACACACACACACGTTGATTCTTCTTCCCTTCCATTTTTTTCTTCCAATATTGAGATGCATGTTTGAAGAGGGTTTTGGAAGTTTCGATCACTATCATTGGAAATACGATTATTAATAAAGTTCTATTCATGTTTCTGAAATTATTATTGGGCATTGTATATGAATTGTTTTGTCCCTGAAGGGGTAAAATGGTCTAGATTTTTATTAGATTATAGAAATCAATAATAAAATAAAACTTGAGGGCTCAAAACTAAAATGAAGATAAACTTAATAGACCAAATATTGTATTAACCCGTTAGAAAAAACATAAAAAACATGATTGTCTTAGGAACCATAAGAGGATCTTTTATGAATTATTTTTCGTTTATAATTTATTTTTAAAAAACTATATTAGATTCATGCATCGGCTAACTTGGAAATCATATAATAAACCGATTGAATTCAATTCTTCAATATTGCCCCGGAAATACAAAATTTAGAAGTGATGGGAATCACTGTTTTTTGTGCAAACACGTGTACCATAATACTGAAATGCACGATTGGGAACTAGCCTCCAATTAATGTCTCTATCTGAATGTAGTATTTCTATGAATTATTTTTACAGCTTCTTGTGGGAATACGCAAAATCCGTAAGTGATGGTAATAATTTTAAAAAAAATCAAATAACCAGGTTGAAGCATAATGATTATTCGTCTGTACCATAGTAGGACCCATTCTTCTAAGATTATGACTATTCATAACTGTTACCTTCAAAGTGACACCAAAGAAAAGCTTGATCGGAATTTTGAAAATTGTTATATCCATATCTCACAAGAAGAATCACATCCTTGTTTGGGCAGTTTGGCCCAACTAACCTCAACCCCTTCGTTAAGTCTTACTTCTTTTTGTTTTGCCCATCCTTCACAACTGGTTTGAGGTATGGATCTTGGACCCCCAACGTACATAAATATATGTTTGGACTACTAGAGTTGGAAATATATTGATTGCAGTTAAAGGTCCAGTTCATGTTTCTACAACGATTATAGGGTTTGGCATGTGGTGAAGTTTTTCTAACTCCAAATTGGGCTTTTAGCTTGAATCATCATCAAATTCCAGGACAAGGGGAAATGCTTTATTGAAGGGAACACAATTCACCACATTCTCGCTAAACCCCATTTTAACAATAGCCTTTCTAGACTAGTTGTTACTCGTCTTAAAAGGCCCTTTTTAACCGATATGAAGAAACCCTTTTTGCACTTGTAGATCTCCATTTACCTCCCAGTCAAGATAGCAGTTGGATACCAATAACCTGTTGAAATGATAAACAATTTCACCCCTATAAGAAGAATATAAGTTCAAATCCCCAATAAACGTATTTATTGGGAGAGGTGGAAACTCTTTGCACCATAAAACAGAAAAGATATTAGTCTCAAGTAAAAAAATAGGTGGAGGATATCTTTAATAAACAGAAAAAAAATAAGATAGTACTTAGACAAATTACCATTACCGATCACATGATAATATTAGAAACAAACATTTAGTGCAATCATATGCAGAACTAGTAATCAATATAATATCCCATATGCAAAATTTAGTTTAGTTTCAATATCAAATTACCCTCAATCATGTGCACCTACAAGGACCGTTTCAACCACACAGTACAAAATTATTAAGTTTTTCATAATTCGATTCCCAAAAGTTCAAGAAATCACCAAGAGGATTAGGTTTATTAGAAGGGATGAATACCACCACAATGTTATGTAATAAGGTTTGAGTTCTTGCTAGGAGATGTGGCGTGCCCTGTCTCGCGAATCGCAAAACAGTGTCGTTGGACAACCTTGAAAATTGCCAAGAATTAAATTTATAATCTCCAAGGGTTGTATAGTTGCAACCCAGGGTCGTTCTCACCGGAAGCAAGTCGCGCGCCAAATAGTTCTTAGCTTATGCTTGTGTTTGCTATGCAAAATGCAAATGGGTTTTAGTTTGAAATAAACTAACCTACTAATCTAAATGCAGAAATTAAAACTTGTTTTTGGTATTTTTGGATTAGGGAGGAAAATTAGGAAGAGATGGAATGAAAATGGAGGTGTTATGATAAGTTCCTCTTGAAAACGAATTGGGCCATTACAGTTCGCAAAGGATTAGGTAGAGTAATTGCTTTTCGCACTAAGTTTTCGAAATCATAAACCCTAA
>JANTPZ010149089.1:0-12254 GCA_025593235.1 Vachellia pachyceras | reverse complement strand
AAAAAAAACTTGATTCATGTAAACCTCAAAAAAAACTGAGTCACAGTGGATGTATCCACTCAATTTTAAGAGAGTTAAATGTTTAATTCCTTTCACCCTAATCAAGTTCCAAAAAAAATATTTGGCATTTTTATGTCGAAATAGATAAATAAGTTTTTAAGAAAAAATAGATTGATGAAACCCTCAATAGAATCTGAGTCACAGTGGATGTATCCAGTCAATTTTAAGAGAGTTAAATGTTTAATTCCGGTAACCCTAATCAAATTCCAAAAAAAGATTTGGCATTTTTTAGTCCAAATAGATAAATAACTTTTAAAAAACTCGATTTATGTAACCCTCAAAAAAAATTGAGTCACAGTGAATGTATCTAGACAATTTTAATAGAGTTAAATGTTTAATTCATTTAACCATAATCAAGTTCCAAAAAAAAGATTTGGCATTTTTAGGCCCAAATAGAACAGTAAGTTTTTTTAAAAAAACTCGATTTATGTAACCTTTAATAAAAACTTAGTCACAGTGATGTAACCAGACAATTTTAAGAGAGTTAAATGTTTCATTCCGCTAACCCTAATCAAGTTCCAAAAAAAGATTTTGCATTTTTATGTCCAAATAGATGAATAAGTTTTTTTAAAAAAAACTCAATTTATGTAACCCACAATTAAAACTGAGTCACAGTGAATGTATCTGGACAATTTTAATAGAGTTAAATGTTTAATTCATTTAACCATAATCAAGTTCCAAAAAAATATTTGGCATTTTTATGCCCAAATAGAACAATAAGTTTTTTTAAAAAAAACTCGATTTATGTAACCCTCAATAAAAACTGAATCATAATGGATGTTTCCAGTCAATTTTAATAGAGTTAAATGTTTAATTCCTTTCACCCTAATCAAGTTCCAGAAAAAATATTTGGCATTTTTATGTCGAAATAGTTGAAAAAGTTTTTTTAAAAAAAAACTAGATTCATGTAACCCTCAATAAAAACTGAGTCACAGTGCATGTATCCAGACAATTTTAAGAGAGTTAAATGTTTAATTCCGGTAACCCTAATCATGTTCCAAAAAAAGATTTTGCATTTTTATGTCCAAATAGATGAATAACTTTTAAAAAGCTCGATTTATGTAACCCTAAAAAAAACTGAGTCACAGTGGATGTATCAAGATAAATTTAAGAGAGTTACATGTTTAATTCATTTAACCATAATCAAGTTCCAAAAAAAAGTTTTGGCATTTTTAT
Organism: Vachellia pachyceras; assembly: GCA_025593235.1. Lineage (NCBI taxonomy): Eukaryota > Viridiplantae > Streptophyta > Magnoliopsida > Fabales > Fabaceae > Vachellia > Vachellia pachyceras. The sequence continues at coordinate 11,018 of JANTPZ010149089.1, read as the reverse complement.
GCCCAAATAGAACAATAAGTTTTTTTAAAAAAACTCGATTTATGTAACCCTTAATAAAAATTAAGTCACAGTGGATGTAACCAGACAATTTTAAGAGAGTTAAATATTTAATTCCGGTAACCCTATTCAAGTTCCAAAAAAGATTTTTCATTTTATGTCCGAATAGAAGAATAAGTTTTTTAAAAAAAATCGATTTATGTAACGCTCAATAAAAACTGAGTCACAGTGGATGTATGCACTCAATTTTCAGAGAGTTAAATGTTTAATTCCTTTAACCCTAATCAAATTCCAAAAAAAGATTTCCCATTTTTTTGTCCAAATGGAAGAATAAGTTTTTTTAAAAAAACCCGATTTATGTAACCCTCAATAAAAACTGAGTCACAATGGATGTAACCAGACAATTTTAAGATAGTTAAATATATTAATTTCGGTAACCCTAATCAAGTTCCAAAAAAAGATTTGGCATTTTTATGTCCTAATAGAAGAATAAGTTTTTTTAAAAAAACTCAATTTGTGTAACCCTCAATAAAAACTCAGTCACAGTGGATGTAACCAAAAAATTTAAGAGAGTTAAATGTACAATTCCTTTAACCCTAATCAAGTTTCTAATAAAGATTTGGCATTTTTATGTCCAAATGGAAGAATAAGTTTTTTTAAAAAAAACCCGATTTATGTAACCCTCAATAAAAAATGAGTCACAGTGCATGTATCCCGAAAATTTTAAGAGAGTTAAATGCTTAATTCTGGTAACCCTAATCAAGTTCCAAAAAAAGGTTTGGCATTTTTATGTCCAAATGGAAGAATAAGTTTTTTTAAAAAAAACTCTATTTATGTAACCCTCAACAAAAACTGAGTCACAGTGGATGTATCCAGACAATTTAAGAGAGTTAAATTTATAATTCCTTTAACCCTAATCAAGTTTCAAAAAAAGATTTCGCATTTTTATGTCCAAATGCAAGAATAAGTTTTTAAAAAAACTAGATTTATGTAACCGTGAAGAAAAACTTAGTCACAGTGGATGTATCCATACAATTTTAAGAGAGTTAAATGTATAATTCCTTTAACCCTAATCAAGTTCCAAAAAAAGATTTGACATTTTTATTCTCAAATAGTAGAATAATTTTTTTTAAAAAACTCGACTTATGTAACCCTGAATAAAAACTAAGTCACAGTGGATGTATCCAGACAATTTTAAGAGACATTTAACTCATTTAACAATAATCAAGTTCCAAAAAAAGATTTGGCCTTTTTATGTCCAAATTGTAGAATAAGTTTTTTTAAAAAAACTCGATTGGTGTAACCCTGAATAAAAACAGTGTCACAGTGGATGTAACCAGACAATTTGAAGAGAGTTAAATGTTTAATTAATTTAACCCTAATGAAGCTAAAAAAATATTTAGCACTTTTATGTCCAAATAGAAGTATCAGTTTTTTTAAAAAAACTCGATTTATGTAACCCTAAAAAAGAACTGAGTCCAAGTGGATGTATCCAGACAATTTTAAGATAGTTAAATGTTTAATTCATTTAACCATAATCAAGTTCCAAAAAAAGTTTTGGCATTTTTATGCCCAAATAGAACAATAAGTTTTTTTTAAAAAACTCTATTTATGTAACCCTTAATAAAAATTGAGTCACAGTGGATGTAACCATAATCAAGATGCAAAAAAGGTTTTGGAATTTTTATGTCCAAATAGATGAATAAGTTTTTTTAAAAAAAGTCTATTTATGTAACCCTTAATAAAGGCTGAGTCACAGTTGATGTACACAGACAATTTTAAGAGAGTTAAAAGTTTAATTCTTTTAACCATAATCGAGTTCCAAAAAACTATTTGGCATTTTTATGTCCAAAGAGAAGAATAAGTTTTGTTAAAAAAAACTCGATTTATGTAACCCTCAATAAAAACTGAGTCACAGTGAATGTATCTGGAAAATTTTAATAGAGTTAAATGTTTAATTCATTTAACCATAATCAAGTTCCAAAAAAAGATTTGGCATTTTTATGCCCAAATAGAACAATAAGTTTTTTTAAAAAAATCGATTTATATAACCCTTAATAAAAATTGAGTCACAGTGGATGTAACCAGACAATTTTAAGAGAGTTAAATGTTTAATTCCGGTAACCCTATTCAAGTTCCAAAAAAACATTTTTCATTTTTATGTCCGAATAGAAGAATAAGTTTTTTTAAAAAAATCGATTTATGTAACGCTCAATAAAAACTGAGTCACAGTGGATGTATCCACTCAATTTTAAGAGAGTTAAATGTTTAATTCCTTTAACCCTAATCAAGTTCCAGAAAAAGATTTCCCATTTTTTTGTCCAAGTGGAAGAATAAGTTTTCTAAAAAAACTTGATTTATGTAACCCTCAATAAAAACTGAGTCACAATGGATGTAACCAGACAATATTAAGATAGTTAAATATTTAATTTCGGTAACCCTAATCAAGTTCTAAAAAAAGATTTGGCATTTTTATGTCCGAATAGAAGAATTAGTTTTTGTTAAAAAAAACTCGATTTATGTAACCCTCAATAAAAACTGAGTCACAGTGGATGTAACCGGACAATTTAAGAGAGTTAAATGTATAATTCCTTTAACCCTAATCAAGTTTCTAATAAAGATTTCGCATTTTTATGTCCAAATAGAAGTATCAGTTTTTTTAAAAAAACTCAATTTATGTTACCCTCAATAAAAACTGAGTCACAGTGGATGTATCCAGACAATTTTAAGAGAGTAAAACGTTTAGTTCTTTTAACCATAATCAAGATGCAAAAAAGGTTTTGGAATTTTTATGTCCAAATAGATGAATAAGTTTTTTAAAAAAAAGTCGATTTATGTAACCCTTAATAAAGGATGAGTCACAGTTGATGTACACAGACAGTTTTAAGAGAGTCAAATGTTTAATTCTTTTAACCATCATCAAGTTCCAAAAAAAGATTTGACCTTTTTATGTCCAAAGAGATGAATAAGTTTTTTAAAAAAACTCGATTTATGTTACCCTCAATAAAAACTGAGTCACAGTGGATGTATCCACTCAATTTTAAGAGAGTTAAATGTTTAATTCCTTTAACCCTAATCAAGTTCCAGAAAAAGATTTCCCATTTTTTTCCAAGTGGAAGAATAAGTTTTCTAAAAAAAACTTGATTTATGTAACCCTCAATAAAAACTGAGTCACAATGGATGTAACCAGACAATTTTCAGATAGTTAAATATTTAATTCCGGTAACCCTAATCAAGTTCCAAAAAAAGATTTGGCATTTTTATGTCCGAATAGAAGAAATAGTTTTTGTTAAAAAAAACTCGATTTATGTAACCCTCAATAAAAACTGAGTCACAGTGGATGTAACTAGACAATTTTAAGAGAGTTAAATGTTTAGTTCTTTTAACCATAATCAAGATGCAAAAAAGGTTTTGGCATTTTTATGTCCAAATAGATGAATAAGTTTTTTTAAAAAAAGTCGATTTATGTAACCCTTAATAAAGGCTGAGTCACAGTTGATGTACACAAACAATTTTAAGAGAGTTAAAAGTTTAATTCTTTTAACCATAATCGAGTTCCAAAAAAAGATTTCGCATTTTTATGTCGAAATATATGAATAAGCTTTTTAAAAAACTCGATTTATGTAACCCTCAATAAAAACTGAGTCACAGTGGATGTATCCAGACAATTTTAAGAGAGTTAAATGTTTAATTTTTTTAACCATAATCAAGTTCCAAAAAAAGATTTCGCATTTTTATGTCCAAAGAGATGAATAAGTTTTTTAAAAAAACTCTATTTATGTAACACTCAATAAAAACTGAGTCACAATGGATGTATCCACTCAATTTTAAGAGAGTTAAATGTTTAATTCCGGTAACCCTAATAGAGTTCCAAAAAAAGATTTGGCATTTTTTATCCAAAGAGATGAATAAGTTTTTTAAAAAACTCGATTTATGTAACCCTAAAAAGAAACTGAGTCACATTGGATGTATCCAGACAATTTTAAGAGAGTTTAATGTTTCATTCATTTAACCATATCATGTTCTAAAAAAAGATTTTACATTTTTATTCCCAAATAGAACAATAAGTTTTTTCAAAAAAACTCGATTTATGTAACCCTTAATAAAAATTGAGTCACAGTGGATGTAACCAGACAATTTTAACAGAGTTAAATGTATAATTACTTTAACCCTAATCAATTAAAAAAAAGATTTCGCATTTTTATGTCCAAATAAAAGTATAAGTATTTTTAAAAAAACTCGATTTTTGTAATACTTAATAAAAATTGAGCCAAAGTGGATGTATCCAGACAATTTTAAGATAGTTAAATGTTTAATTCTTTTAACCATAATCAAGTTTCAACAAAAAGATTTGGCAGTTTTATGCCCAAATAGAAGAATAAGTTTTTTTAAAAAAAAACTCGATTTATGTAACCCTGAATAAAAACTGAGTCACAGTGGACGTATCTAGACAATTTTAAGAGAGTTAATTGTTTAATTCTTTTAACCATAATGAAGTTCCAAAAAAAGATTTCCCATTTTTTTGTCCAAGTGGAAGAATAAGTTTTCTAAAAAAAACTTGATTTATGTAACCCTCAATAAAAACTGAGTCACAGTGGATGTAACCAGACAATTTAAGAGAGTGAGATGTATAATTCCTTTAACCCTAATCAAGTTTCTAATAGATATTTCGCATTTTTATGTCCGAATAGAAGTATCAGTTTTTTTAAAAAAACTCGATTTATGTTACCCTCAATAAAAACTGAGTCACAGTGGATGTATCCACTCAATTTTAAGAGAGTTAAATGTTTAATTCCTTTAACCCTAATCAAGTTCCAGAAAAAGATTTCCCATTTTTTTTCCAAGTGGAAGAATAAGTTTTCTAAAAAAAACTTGATTTATGTAACCCTCAATAAAAACTGAGTCACAATGGATGTAACCAGACAATTTTAAGATAGTTCAAAATTTAATTCCGGTAACCCTAATCAAGTTCCAAAAAAAGATTTGGCATTTTTATGTCCGAATAGAAGAATTAGTTTTTGTTAAAAAAAACTCGATTTATGTAACCCTCAATAAAAACTGAGTCACAGTGGATGTATCCAGACAATTTTAAGAGAGTTAATTGTTTAAATCGTTTAACCATAATCAAGTTCCAAAAAAAGATTTGGCATTTTTAAGTACAAAGAGATGAATAAGTTTTTTAAAAAAACTCGATTTATGTAATCCTCAATAAAGGCTGAGTCACAGTGGATGTATCCAAACAATTATTAGAGAGTTAAATGTTAAATTTTTTTAACCATAATCAAGTTCCAAAAAAAGATTTGGCATTATTATGTCCAAAGAGATGAATAAGTTTTTTAAAAAAACTCGATGTATGTAACCCTCAATAAAAACTGAGTCACAGTGGATGTATCCAGACAATTTTAAGAGAGTTAAATGTTTAATTCTTTTAACCCTAATCAAGTTCCAAAAAAATATTTGGCATTTTTATTTCCAAATAGATGAATAAGTTTTTGAAAAACTTGATTTATGTCACCCTCAAAAAAACCTGAGTCACAGTGGATGTATGCAGACAATTTTAAGAGAGTTAAATGTTTAATTCATTTAACCATAATAAAGTTCCAAAAAAAGATTTGGATTTTTTATGCCCAAATAGAACAAGAAGTTTTTTTAAAAAAACTCGATTTATGTAACCCTTAATAAAGGCTGAGTCACAGCGGATGTACGCAGACAATTTTAAGAGACTTAAATGTTTAATTCTTTTAACCATAATCAAGTTCCAAAAAACGATTTGGCATTTTTAAGTCTAAAGAGATGAATAAGTTTTTTAAAAAACTCGATTTCTGTAACCCTCAATAAAAATTGAGTCACAGTGGATGTATCCAGACAATTTTAAGAGAGTTAAATGCTTAATTCTTTTAACCATAATCAAGTTCCAAAAAAAGATATGGCATTTTTATGCCCAATTCGAAGAATAAGTTTTTTTAAAAAAAACTCGATTTATGTAACCCTTAACAAAAACTGAGTCACAGTGATGTAACCAGACAATTTTAAGAGAGTTAAATGTTTAGTTACGTTAACCCTAATCTATTTAAAAAAAGATTTAGCATTTTTATGTCCGACTCGAAGTATAAGTTTTTTTTTAAAAAAAACTCGATTTCTGTAACCCTCAATAAAAACTGAGTCACAGTGGATGTATGCAGACAATTTTAATAGAGTTAAATGTTTAATTCTATTTAAGATAATCAAGTTCCAAAAAAAGATTTGGCATTTTTATGTCCAAATAAATGAATAAATTTTTTTAAAAAACTCCATTAATGTAACCCTCAATAAATACTGAGTCACAGTAGATGTGTCCAGACAATTTTAAGAGAGTTAAATGTTTAATTGTTTTAACCGTAATCAAGTTCCAAAAAAAGATTTGGCATTTTTATGTCCAGATAGATGAATAAGTTTTTTAAACAAAAACTCCATTTATGTTACCCTCAATAAAAACTGAGTCACAGTGGTTGTATCCAGACAATTTTAAGAGAGTTAAATGTTTAATTGTTTTAACCGTAATCAAGTTCCAAAAAAAGATTTGGCATTTTTAAGTCCAGATAGATGAATAAGTTTTTTAAAAAAAACACGATTTATGTTACCCTCAATAAAAACTGAGTCACAGTGGATGTATCCAAACAATTTTAAGAGAGTTAAAGGTTTAATTCTTTTAACCATAATCAAGATGCAAAAAAAGATTTGGCATTTTTTATGTCCAAATAGATGAATAGCTTTTTTAAAAAAAACTCGATTTATGTAACCCTTAATAAAGGCTGAGTCACAATGGATGTATCCAGACAATTTTAAGAGAGTTAAATGTTTAATTCTTTTAACCATAATCAAGTTCCAAAAAAAGATTTGGCATTTTTATGCCCATTTCGAAGTATAAGTTTTTTTTAAAAAGACTCGATTTATGTAACCCTAAACAAAAACTGAGTCACAGTGGATGTAACTAAACAATTTTAAGAGAGTTAAATGTTTAGTTACGTTAACCCTAATCTAGTTAAAAAAAGATTTAGCATTTTTATGTCCGACTCGAAGTATAAGTTTTTAAAAAAACTCGATTTCTGTAACGCTCAATAAAAACTGAGTCACAGTGGATGTATCCAGACAATTTTAAGAGAGTTAAATGTTTAATTCTTTTAACCATAATCAAGTTCCAAAAAAAGATTTGGCACTTTTATGCCCAAATCGAAGAAAAAGTTTTTTTTGAAAAAAAAACTCGATTTATGTAACCCTTAATAAAAACTGAGTCACAATGGATGTAACCAGACAATTTTAAGAGAGTTAAATGTTTGGTTACTTTAACCCTAATCAAGTTAAAAAAATATTTAGCATTTTTATGTCCAACTCGATGTATAAATTTTTTTAAAAAAACTCGATTTGTGCAACCCTCAATAAAAACTGTGTCACAGTGGAAGTATCCAGAGAATTTTAAGAGAGTTAAATGTTTAATTCTTTTAACAATAATCAAGATGCAAAAAAAGATTTGGCATTTTTATGTCCCAATAGATGAATAAGTTTTTTAAAAAAATTTGATTTATGTAACCCTAAATAAAAACTGAGTCACAGTGGAAGTATCCAGATAATTTTGAGAGAGTTAAATGTTTAATTCTTTTAAGCATAATCATGTTCCAAAAAAAAGATTTGGCATTTTTATGCCCAAATAGAAGATAAGTTTTTTTTTAAAAAACTCGATTTATCTAACCCTTAATAAAAATTGAGTCACAGTATACGTAACCAGACAATTTTAAGAGAGTTAAATGTTTAGTTACTTTAACCCTAATCAAGTTAAAAAAAGATTTAGCATTTTTATGACCGAATCGATGTATAAGTTTTTTAAAAAACACTCGATTTATGTAACCCTGAATAAAAACTGAGTCACAGTGGATGTAACCTGACAATTTTAAGAGAGTTAAATGTGTAGTTACTTTAACCCTAATCAAGTTAAAAAAAGATTTAGCATTTTTATGTCCGACTCGATGTATAAGTTTTTTTAAAAAAACTCGATTTGTGTAACCCTCTATAAAAATTGTGTCACAGTGGAAGTATCTAGACAATTTTAAGAGAGTTAAATGTTTAATTCTTTTAACACTAATCCAGATGCAAAAAAAGATTTGGCATTTTTATGTCCAAATAGATTAATAAGATTTTTAAAAAAACTTGATTTATGTAACCCTCAATAAAAACTGAGTCACAGTGGAAGTATCCAGACAATTTTAAAAGAGTTAAATGTTTAATTCTTTTAACCATAATCAAGTTTCAAAAAAAGATTTGTCATTTTTATGCCCAAATAGAAGAATAAGTTTTTTTAAAAAAAACTGGATTTATGTAACCTTTAATAAAAACTGAGTCATAGTGGATGTAACCAGACAATTTTAAAAGTGTTAAATTTTTAATTACTTTAACCCTAATCAAGTTAAAAAAAGATTTCGCATTTTTATGTCCAAATAGAAGTATAAGTTTTTTTAAAAAAACTCGATTTTTGTAACGCTTAATAAAAATTGAGTCAAAGTGGATGTATCCAGACAATTTTAAGAGAGTTAAATGTTTAATTCTTTTAACAATAATCAAGTTCCAAAAAAAAAAGATTTGGCATTTTTATGGCCAAATAGAAGAATAAGTTTTTTTAAAAAAAACTCGATTTATCTAACCCTTAATAAAAACTGAGTCACAGTGTACGTAACCAGACAATTTTAAGAGAGTTAAATGTTTAGTTGCTTTAACCCTAATCAAGTTAAAAAAAGATTTAGCATTTTTATGTCCGAATCGATGTATAAGTTTTTTTAAAAAAACTCGATTTTTGTAACCCTCAATAAAAATTGGGTCAGAGTGGCTGTATCCAGACAATTTTAAGAGAGTTAAATGTCTAATTCTTTTAACCATAATCAAGTTTAAAAAAAAAGATTTGGCATTTTAATGCCCAAATAGAAGAATAAGTTTTTTAAAAAAATGTTGATTTATCTAACACTTAATAAGAACTGAGTCACAGTGTCCGTAACCAGACAATTTTAAGAGAGTTAAATGTTTAGTTGCTTTAACCCTAATCAAGTTAAAAAAAGTTTTAGCATTTTTATGTCCGAATCGATGAATAAGTTTTTTTAAAAAACTCGATTTGTGTAACCCTCAATAAAAATTGAGTCAGAGTGGCTGTATCCAGACAATTTTAAAAGAGTTAAATGTCTAATTCTTTTAACCATAATCAAGTTTAAAAAAAAAGATTTGGCATTTTTATGCCCAAATAGAAGAATAAGTTTTTTAAAAAAACTCGATTTATCTAACCCTTAGTAAAAACTGAGTCACAGTGTACGTAACCAGACAATTTTAAGGGAGTTAAATGTTTAGTTCCTTTAACCCTAATCAAGTTAAAAAAAGATTTAGCATTTTTATGTCCGAATCGATGTATAAGTTTTTTTAAAAAAAAACTCGATTTCTGTATCCCTCAATAAAAACTGAGTCACAGTGGATGTATCCAAACAATTTTAAGAGAGTTAAATGTTTAATTCTTTTAACCATAATCAAGATGCAAAAAAAGATTTGGCCTTTTTTATGTCCAAATAGATGAAAAGCTTTTTAAAAAAAACTCGATTTATGTAACCCTTAATAAAGGCTGAGTCACAGTGGATGTATGCAGACAATTTTAAGACAGTTAAATGTTTAATTCTTTTAACCATAATCAAGTTCCAAAAAACGATTTGGCATTTTTAAGTCCAAAGAGATGAATAAGTTTTTTAAACAAACTCGATTTCTGTAACCCTCAATAAAAACTGAGTCACTGCGGTTGTATCCAGACAATTTTAAGAGAGTTAAATGTTTAATTCTTTTGACCGTAATCAAGTTCCAAAAAAAGATTTGGCATTTTTATGTCCAGATAGATGAATAAGTTTTTTAAAAAAACACGATTTATATTACCCTCAATAAAAACTGTGTCACAGTGGATGTATCCAAACAATTTTAAGAGAGTTAAATGTTTAATTCTTTTAACCATAATCAAGATGCAAAAAAAGATTTGGCATTTTTTTTGTCCAAATAGAAGTATAAGTTTTTTTAAAAAAAACTCGATTTTTGTAACGCTTAATAAAAATTGAGTCACAGTGGATGTATCCAGACAATTTTAAGAGAGTTAAATGTTTAATTCTTTTAACCATAATCAAGTTCCCAAAAAAAAAGATTTGGCATTTTTATGCCCAAATAGAAGAATAAGTTTTTTAAAAAAACTCGATTTATCTAACCCTTAATCAAAACTGAGTCACAGTGTACGTAACCTGACAATTTTAAGAGAGTTAAATGTTTAGTTGCTTTAACCCTAATCAAGTTAAAAAAAGATTTAGCATTTTTAAGTCCGAATCGATGTATAAGTTTTTTTAAAAAAACTCGATTTTTGTAACACTCAATAAAAAAACTCAATTTTAAGACAATTTTAAGAGAGTTAAATGTTTAATTCTTTTAAAGATAATCAACTTCCAAAAACAGATATGGCATTTTTTTGTATAAATAAATGAATAAGTGTTTTAAAAAACTCCATTTTTGTGACCCTAAAAAAAATTGAGTCAAAGTGGATCAATCCAGACAATTTTAAGAGAGTTAAATGTTTAATTCTTTTAAGATAATCAAGTTCCAAAAACATATATGTTATTTTTATATCCAAATAGATTAATAAGTTTTTTTAAATGTTTAACATGATTCATGTAACCCTCAATGAAAACTGAGTCACAGTGCATGTATCCAGATAATTTTAAGAGAGTTAAATGTTTAATTCTTTTAAAGATAATCAAGTTCCAAAAAATGATTTGGCATTTTTATGTCCACATACATGAATAAGTTTTTTAAAAAAAACTCAATTTATGTAACCTTCAATAAATACTGAGTCACAGTGGATGTATACAGACAATTTTAAGAGAGTTAAATGTTTAATTCCTTTAAAGATAATCAAGTTCCAAAAACAGATATGGCATTTTTATGTCAAAATAGATGAATAAGTTTTTTAAAAAAACTCGATTTAT
>JANTPZ010149081.1:8150-18155 GCA_025593235.1 Vachellia pachyceras | reverse complement strand
TCTTGGGCTAAAAATTAATGGAATGAGAAAAACTAGAATCGATAAATAGTGAATGGAGTTCTTAAGGAATGGGGAGTGCACAGAGAAAGCAAAAGCTTTGGTTGTTTGTCTACTATGGCAGATTTGGAAAGCAAGGTGCGCCTTCGTCTTTGAAAATAAAAATTATGATACCATGAGTATAATACAGATTGCCACGGACCTGCTGGAATCTTTTTGGCATGTGAATGGATGGAATAATAAAGAAGTGACAGCAAAGGAGCAGGTGTAAAAGCTAGGACTATTGGGTGGGAGTGGAAGGTATTGTCCTCATCTCTGATGGTGCTTATGACGAACCAAATGGGACTGCTGGTTTGGGGCTGGTTGGGAGGAGCAGATTGGGAGAGCATATATGCTTGACAGGGGAAATTTGTAGCCTCATCTCTTTCATGGCAGAAGCGATGTCTGTGTTAAAAGGAATGAAATGGTATGCTGATATGGGCATGCATAGATTTTATTTTGATAAGATCTGATTGTCTTTCACTTATTCAAGATATGAAAAATGAGAATATAATGGGAATGTTGATATGGGAATGCTTGAAAAATGAGATTTTATTTTGAGAAGATTTGATTGTCTTTCACTCATTCAATGGGAATGCTTGAGTATAGTGGAGGAAATTGTTGTCTTTGAGTGGATTCCCAGAAAATTCAACTTTGCTGCTGATTGGTATGCTCAAGCTGCTGTACGGGAGGAGTGCCCGCAAGAGTGGATTGAGAAACCCCCTTCTCCTTTACTGAAAATCCTAGCCGATGATATGTGCAAGGTTGGGAAGTGATCAATTTTGGACTCATTTTGGTTTTTTTTTTTGTTCTTTATTGTTTAGTGCCTGGTTTAGCTTTCTAGTTTTGCTGGTTTTAGTTTCATTTTACTGATATGGATAGCCTACTAATTTAGTTGGATGTTGGTGACTTGTTTAAAGAACTGTTGTTGCAGATTTTTTTTTTGAAGGAATGAAATATACTCTGATTGATGCCAAAAAAAAAAAAAAGGAATTGCTCTGTTTCCCACTTTTTGTTCCTCTTGGTTCTCAATAAATTAGTCATGCAGACTATTCTTTCCCCTGCACAATATAAGATACAATGACTTATAGTATTATGGATCCAAGGGAGTACCTAATATATCAATACCTATACATGCATAACACTTTGGAACTTAACAGTTAACATCATGCTCAATGTACGTAGCACAGAATTAGTTAATCTCGAGATAATCTCTCATTAAATAGATGTTGGATCACGGACGTACAAGCTTAGAGCCTTTGGTAGAGGCCTGAACTAGCAAACCTTGAAGCTTGTGCAATAACTAATTAACTGGCTTTCGAAGCTGGACTTTGACAGCAAGTCTTCATTGAAGTTTCTGCGCAATAACGCCATTAAAGGCCTGGTTTTTGTTTATTTCTTGAAGCCTAATCAATCGAAGGAGGTACCATGTTTTAAGGGTTAGTCATCGATCGCTTCACACATGGAAAAAGGTTTTATTCAAACGATATCAAGTGAGGGGGAAAGTACAGAGTTTAAGTAAAACCATATTCACTTCCAATAATTATCTTTAACCAGTGATCCAAGAATCGAACGGAACAGACTAACTAATTAAACCAATACCCAGATTCGGTAACAATGGATCGGTTTGAAAAAAACAAAACAATCTTTATGGTTGAACCACACTCAAGCCATTATTGAGATGGAGCCCAAAATTAAACTAGGAACTAGAAATATTTTCAGAAAATAGGGCAATTTAACGTAGAGAAGTAAACAGTATTAATCAAATATCAATATCAACCGCCAAAAAAAGAAAGCTAACTGGGGGAAAACCCAACTGGCATTGTTTCCCCCATAAGATGGATATATATATATATAAATATATAAATACACCCATATGACATGTAAATGTTTTAAATTAAGCACGAGCTGTGTCAGAGAGTGAGATATCGCAATTTATAAATATTGTCGATGTCATTTTATCCTACAAGCATGCACTTTAATTTATTGGGCCAGCATATATATATATATATACACAGCTGTTATTAATAGCAAATCTCTTTCTTAGGCATCTTCCTTAAATCATGATTCTTCTTTCTTGTGGTACACTATCTACAAATAAGTTCTTACAAAATTATGATTGAATATTGTAAGTTTGAAAATTTTACTATGAAACTTGTCACCATCATATTTGTTTCGAAGCAGAACCACCAGCCTTGAAAATGCCTTCTAGTCTGTGAATGTAATTTTACTAAAATTATTGACAGATTCTAGTTTATTGTAATATTATTGATCATTACAAGAAAAATGACTCCCTGTCATCATTAAAAGCAAGATTTTCAGTGGTGATTCTTTTTGTTGTCGATGAAAGTTAGACTTTTAGCGATGACTTTTTTCTTCACCATTAAAGGTCATACTTCTAGCGGTGACTTTTTTGAATCGTTGTCTAAGATAAAACTTTTTGCGGCGACTTTTTGTATCATCGTTGAAGGTAAGAAATTTAATATTTAATTTATTTATAAATTTTTATTAAAAATAATATTTTTGAAAATAAAAATTATGAAATAAATATTATTAATTATATAAAAATCATTATTCAAGCAACAATATATTATATATAAAATAAAATGCAAATAAATAAAATATTAAACACATATAAAATTATCATTCAATTTATTTTTATTTACTAATAATATTATATATGGTATGCAGATATGTATAAATATATATAAATGTCTATAATTTATCATATAGCAGAATATTATAAATATTTAAACATATGTTTAAAGTTTGTAAAGTTATTACAACTTAACTCACAAAATTATCTATCATAATTAATACCTTTATGTTTTGGTGATTATTTCTTTTATTATATCAATATCACTTAAATCCCTTAAGCTTTGATTATTTCTTAGCTAACATATCATAATTAAATTATCTATCGCTATTTTTCTCTTACGCATTCAAGTGCTAATTGCCTTGATTAGCTGCTCTATCGAATTATTTCTCGGGAAACACTATTCTAATATCTCTGATATTGAGCATCTTAATTTTTTTTGTCTCCTTTAATTTTAATCATATCCCAATCCTTTGGTCAAATTCATAATTTCATCACATGATTAATAAAATTTTAACCGTTCTAGCTTCATTTTAATGACTACGCCTTTTATTTAAATTAACCCTAAATTATACAAAACTCCAGTCCTTGAAATGTTATGCCATATGCGAATAACATCTTTAACAATGGAAAGTCTGCAACAAATTTAATTTCCTAATTTTTTTATATTTATACAGATAACTCATATACTATTAGCTTAATTCATTATTTTTACAAATAATAACTTAAAATTTTAATAGGTTTATTTACATAAAACTTGCACTTTGAGGGAGCTCTATGGATGCCCAAAAAAAAAAAAGTTAAGAGCTACGAAAATTGATATTTTAGGATTTTCTACGTAGACTTGAAAACTTGCACGAATTAAGTTTTAAAAGTCAGGAAAATTTCAGATTCGAACCATAAACGCTACGTAAGGGAGTTAGCATCTTAGTGCTTGTTTGGGAAGCATGTTAGAATCACGTTACACACATGTCAAGATAAAACTTCTCTCATATACTTATTTTGATTTGTGTAAAATTATTTTCCCAACAATTTTTTAAACTAAGTACTCAGCTACACCAACTGGGCATTGGTAATACAAATAATTAATTAATTCAAATAGAAAATTTCCACTCTCAAATCTTACTAGACTTTTCATCCACTATTGCTTTTTGTTATACAAATGAATGAGACTGGGATTCAAGAGTTGGCACTTTTAGTAATGACTTTTGAAGTAGTCCTTTTTACTCATTCAAGTACAACGTCCTCTTCCTCTTGTTTTTTCCAACTCAATTTTATTTTGATTAATTTTCTTATATCAACGGTTATTAATTAAGTCACTAAATTAAATATACCCTAAATTGATAGATTTTTTTGAATATAATATCATTAGTAAAAGTTTTTCTTTATATATTTATAAATCATGTTTATATGTCTCTTCTTTTACGCTCTATATAATTGTACAATCAAAATTAAATAAAGATAAAATAAAAAACAATCATTAATAACCTCTTGGTGTACTTACATTTAGCACTAAAAGTTTCTTCTAAAAGTAAAATTTTAATAAGGACTAATTTTTTTAATATTTATTATATATATTTTAGATGTAATAAATGAGTATACCACTCTAATCCTTATTATTGTAAATTTATGTTAACTACTTTTCACATATAAATTATTGTTGAAAGTCATTAAATAAGTTATCTAGTTTATCTTTATCAATTCTCTCTCCATATATATTTACAAATTACAACAAGGTGATTTATACTTAGGACAAAAATCAACTTAATTACAAAAAAGAACAGATTGATGCATATATATATATATATATGTAGACACACACTTTTTAATGGACCCTACATTTCTAAAATTTATCTCTCCATCTTTATCCCCCCTTATAAAGTGAAACCTACATAAGACAGTTGATGCATTTTAATTGAAGAGTGTAGAAATGTAGTACATTCCATGCATACAAAAATTTCTCAATAAAATGTTATGATATTTCGCTCATACAAGATTTAATTTGAGAGATTTTATTATGTCGGGTTGTATATCAAGGATAAATATGATAAATATAATGCCATAAGGGTAAAACATAAAATACGAATGGAAGAAAATATTCAAAATTTTTAATGTGGCTAATAAAAAAAATTAAATATTAATTATGTAAATATTAATTTAAAATTTGAGAGATTTCTTATGTCTGTCTGTATATCAAAGTGTGTGATGATATAATTAATTTAAATTTGAATGTATTGTAGAATGAAAAAGGATATAACATAAAATTAAAGTAAATATAAACAAAAAATAAATTTTATTTATTGTCTCAATTTTTTATGCCACTCATCTTTACTTCAAAAATATTTTAGGGATTTTACGCTTCAAGTTATTTATGGAAAAGATGATTGATTTACAGTTAATTATAGTTGGGAGGATGGAATACAGTTAGATGTACAAATCATATGATAAATTTTGCTAACCCCTAACAACTTTCAGGACAACGATTCATCATAAAATTAATATATCTCCAACTAATACCAATAACCTTTTAATTATATATAATTATTAAATCACTGCCTTATTTTGTTCTCGCCGTACTTGTATATATATAATTATTGCATTCACAGATAGACACATCCTTATCTCATTTGATTCGCAACGAACCCTCAACAAATATCTTATTCTGATTTCAATTTCAATATAACCCATCCTTATCTTCAATTTCATTTTCATATTTAATTTCCCTAATGCATCATTATATGAAATATATCTCATTAGTATGGGTTGCAGTTGTACTCATCAGTCAACATTGTAATTAGCTACTCCTATAGGTTCATTTATACAAGTTTTTAAAGTTATTAGCAAATTTTAAATGTTCTGAAATTAAATTCGCCACTCTTTTATTTGAATGCAAGTATGATTTTAAAATATGATATTGATTCTTTCTCAAATTAGCAGGAAAAAGAGCATATTAATAATTACATATAAATTAAACCATAGATGAATTCCTATATATGTACATTATATAAAGTAGTATAAACGAAAGTGAGTGTGAATATATATATATATATATGCGTGTGATAATCATTATTTGATCCCTAACCAAAAAATAAATTAATGAAGTGGGTTATACTATTTATAACTTATGAAGATAGTGATTTGTTATATATTTTATGTCTTATATTATATTACGGTATTAATTATTTACATTAAATTCATATTTGGCTTTTGTCCCCAACTGGCTCGCAGTTATTTGCTGTTCACTTCAAACCCATCGATTCACCGACATATATACGCATCCCTGTCCTCAACTTCATTTTCGCATTTAATTATTTTTCAATACGTCATTATCATTATAAACAAAAATGAGAACGCGGTATAGAAGTATTTTTATTCAAGTCAAGATAAATATGTGGAGGAGGTTATTTTATTTTGCGAAAAAACATAGTTGAATGTGCTTTTGGGAAGTAAATAAAATTTTCTAAACAAACAAATTTAATATATTTATTAAATGAATCAGAAAGGGGCTGTGCTCGTTTTTTCTCCTGATTTTCTTGTAAATGTAGAGGGAGACAAAAACGTTAATAAAGATAAATGTAAAACATTTGATCAATTTAATACATGTCTTTATATACAATAATAGAATATAATCAACCTTACATATTGCAACAGAGTTGTGAATCGGCTCTGCTCCAAACGTAATCGATGGCCCTATTTGATGACGCTTCTGATCTTCCAAAAGTCTATTCAACAATATTTTCTGTAAAACGAGATAATCTCTTTTACATATTTATCTCAGCTTACTTAAAAAATTATTCACTGCGATCCTAAATGGGTCCAATGTATTTTGAAGGTCGCGGACGAGTTTGATTTGATCAAAATGATCATTTGAGTTTTAATTTCATTCAATCTTTTCCATGGAGTTATGATACGATTTGTGCAAACTTTATACTAGCCCGAAATGTGAAATGAGAGTCATTTAAGTTTTTTATAGAATAAGAAAGTTAAATAAATTATTTTGAAGTATTTATATTTATTATTTCTCTTTAAATTATTATAAACTGATACACAATCCAGTAATACATATAAATAAATGCTTTTAAATAAGAGTGTTGGGATATGGGCCACCCTTGATGGATTAGGCCCAAGTCTATGGGCTAGGTCAAATACGTAAACCTAAACCCTAGTGGGAAGTAACAAGAGAGGTGTGTGGCTCCCCAAAAGCAGCAGATATAACGCACAGAGCAAACCATTTTTCTCTCTTCCCTTTTCTCTTTCAGAGAATCATCTCATCTCCTCTCCTCTTACCTTCGGTGTATTTGCTGTGTATCATATTCGAATCCACTCTTGTGATCCGTCTTCCGAGTGGGTATCTGCAGATTCATAATTCGGCATCTCCAGGTATGCCCGAAAATCCTTCAGTGGTATCAGAGCTTATAGGTTCCTGAGGCATTTCTCTTCCGCATAGATATGAATTATCGTTGTTTTAATCATGAAAATTTGAGTATATGATTAAAGTATGTCCATTGCTATGATCTTTTGCTTGTCATGCATGTTCTATGGCAATTACTCACTGTTCATGAATTTCTACAAGCACATTTCATTAAGATATATGTGTATGCATGTCTAATGCTTTCCTGTATAGCATATCGTTTTGTTTTTCGGTTCAGATTTCAAGCATATATGTAATTTATGTGTATATTTGGCATGAAATCATATGCCTCTAAACCGAAACGATGAAAACAAAAGACAAAACGAACAAGCGAACCCGAAAATGTAGAGATAAATTTGGGTCCTCATAAAACATGTGTTTTAGGTTTAGAAAACATATACATAGCGTAGATCTCTTCAAGACGAGAATGTGGAGACCAAGAATGCGTAAAACGGAAACCGAATGATGGAGTTACGGAAGAAAAATGAATTACGAATTCCATCACGTTTTTTAGAAAAGGAGAAAGATTTAGGCTCCAAAAGTACTCCCATTGCGTAGATCTCGTTGAAACAATGAAATGGACACCTAGAACGCGAAAAACGGATGTTGGACGGCGAAGATATGACCGAAAAATGCATAGGATGAATAGTAACTGGTGAAAATTTTAAAAAAATCCGCGGCAGCATCTGAGGCAGTTAACCAGGTCAAAGGCGGGTAGGTTAACCCAACCCGGAAATGGATTGGGCCAGGTCAACCCAATCCATAAGCAAAATAAAAAAATAAAAAAAATAAAATGCTTTTCGGTCTGGGCCAGAGAGGCCCAAAACAAAAATAATAATAATAAAAAGGGAATTTACGAACTGGGCCAGAGAGGCCCAATCCATGAAAAAAAAGGAGCTGGGCCAGAGAGGCCCAGTCCACAAAAAAAATAAAAATAATTTTTTTTAAAAAAATACTAATTAAATTTAAAAAAATTATTATTTAAAAAGAAAAAAGTTGCCACGTGGCGCGTGACGTCCGATGGACACGTGGACTACTCCATCAGAACCGTGACGGCACGTGGAGTCCAAATAGCCGGCGTGTGTACGGATCAGAGACCTCTAGGGCGGCGCGTGACGTGCACGCGCCTACAACGAGAGTGGACTTTGCTTCATTTTCGAATTTTTTCAAGATTTTCCCTTTTAGGGGTGCCTGCAGGCGCGTTTTAACTCCAAATGAGACACAGTTTGTTCCTAAAAATCCTAAAATTCAGGATCTTCATTTTGATATATAATTTATCTATTTTTTAAGGCAATTCAGGGTCTGTTTTTGTTGAAAATCAGTGCTTATTAAGTGATTTCTTGAAAATTTTCAAATGAATAATTTCAAATTCATTTTTTTAAACAATGGAATTAGAAATCTCAGATAGCACTGAAACATTTTCTTAAGGACTAATGTACATTGATTATGTTGGTGAACATATTCCTTAACGAGGATCCTGAACAAGAATTTAAAGAGGATTTTGAGGATGAACATTTTAAGTGGACTTTTGAGGATGATCGTGAGAAAGATCTTCAAGGGGAACCTAAGAGAGACCCCGAATAGGATCATGATGAGAACCTTGAGGGAGGTTAAGAGGAACCTCAAGAGGTCTATTTCGACCTAGGTCCTGAGTACCCGTTCTTATTCAATTCAAAACCTTAAGACTGTGATTAAGAGGTCGATCAGCCCTTCTTCCCACCATGGCATGCAATGAGAACAGTCATATTTAAGAATAAAAAGAAAGGAACATATATGACATAAGTGGGAGCTATGTTAACAACAAAACTGATAATGAAACTGCATAATTCTATGTGAATGTCGTGATGAAGTATCGTTCAGCATTTAGAGCTACATGTACATTTACATTAACAACCATGTGGGTTGATGCAGTAAAGAAAACAACGAAACTTATGCTGAACAAAAACCAATACTTTAAAAGACTGAGGAAATAAAAGTCGATTATTGTATTGTAAATATCTAAAGACGTATTGTGCTTTAGATTTATGTGTTTGCACTCTGTGTTTTGTTAATATGTTTATAACATGACTTGGTGTATGATTATGACTAAATGCATTATGAAGTGTGACATGTTTAGTTTATGTGAATTGTTGTAAAATCGTTATTATTATTCACATGTATGTCACCCTGTAACACTTTTGATAAGTGTGAGCTTTTAGAAAATGAGACTTCTAAAAGTTGACAATTCAAGAAGTACTTATATAAAATTCTTGAAAGAAACTAATGTAGTTACCAGTGTTTGTGTGATGGGAGGTACAACCGTATTCTCCTGATCGCAGATCTAGTGATCAAATTATATCCTTGTCAAGAGTAATATAAGTATAAGACATTGTATACTGTGATGTGCTACATAAACGCTAAAAACTCAGCTATATGAGAAAACATTTGTTGATAAAATACCCCGTCACCTCATACTAGAAAATCACAACAAAAGGTATTGTTGCCGAATTGAAAAAAGGGAATAAGTTGAATGGTGACAACTGAGTGTCTGACACCGTACAGTATATATTGGAGGAATATAGGCCCTTGAGCCATTGACCACCATTTTGGTGGAATATGAAGCTAGAACTTCAACCCATCGTAAGGGAAACCTGGAGTTATATACCAGGTATGGAAAAATGGAATAGTATTGCAAGAGTTACCATGATGAGAATAATGCTAAATGACCTAATGTGTCAATTTGAAAAACGTCCAATTGCATATGCCATGTGGGCAGCTCTCAGAGATGAGTTTGGTGGAACTTCGACCACTAAGCTTAGGACGCTAACAATCAAGTTTGACACGTATAAGCTTCCGGGTATTACGTCCATGAAGAAGCACATTCGAAACATGTTAAACATGATCAGAGAGCTTCAGGAAGTTCAACTTACAATGACTGATGAGCAGCAAGTGCAGGCTGTGATCAGATCACTTTCCCTAGTTG
>JANTPZ010149080.1:2947-13394 GCA_025593235.1 Vachellia pachyceras | reverse complement strand
ATTAAATATTACCACACATTAGTCTACAACTAATTTGGGTGGTAAAATTATTGCTCAAAAGACTTGAAATTATTAGTTCAACTATTTACTATTATTATTTATGCCAAATTTCTAATTTAAAGTTTGGGATTTTAAATATATAAGAGTTATTAAGTTATAAACCCTTGATTTCTTGAACAATATAAATCAATTAAAATTTCAATAATACCTCTCATTTTTCAAATAATTTATTTAAACAAATTTTGATAAGTAAAGGTACCCACAGAAATTTATTTACACACTGACGAAACTGCCTGTTTGTTACGCAAGAATCGGGCTCCATGGAACTATAGGTTCCATCAAATGTGGGAACTGGCAGTTCCCGCCTTAACTCTGAGAATTGGGTTCCAGTTCCCTGGAACCCATTATTGGACCGTTTTCCCCAACGATGATAACCAAGCTCCTGCGACGATGATGACCAAAGGAGGTCGAAGGACGCCGGAGACAATGCCTCTGTTCCTCTGCACGCCGGAGACAATACCTTTACCCCAGGAGAGGAGGAGGGTGCCATGAAGGCGTCGATGAAGGCACTGCACTGTTCCTCTGACGGCACTGTTCTTCTCCGTCTCCGTCGATGAAGGCGTCTCTGTTGAAGACGACGACGAGTACGAAGGAGGTCTCCAGCTCTGTCAAGGGTGAGGGTGAGGAGGACGAAGTAGATCTGTCGAAGGCGTCCCGCCTACCAAAACTCCTGCAACGATGACGGCACTGTGACATCGGTGAGTACGTAGGAGGATGAAGGATGCTGGAGAGGATGAAGGACGAAGGAGATGGACGAAGGACGACGGCACTGTTCTTCTCCATCTCTGTCGATGAAGGCGTCTCTGTTGAAGGCGACGACGAGGACAAAGGAGGTCTGTTGAAGCCAACAACGAGGACGAGGGAGATGGATTTTTCTGGGCAAAGGGCATTTTATTACTTTCATAATATGTATACATATTTTATATCTCACTTCTTCCATCCTACCAAACAGGTTTTAAAACCCACTTCCAGTTCCACTTCCATCTCTACTTCCACTTCCATCAAAATCACTTCCGTGTACCAAACGGGGCATTATTCTTTATGCACTGAATGCAAGCTAGGCAACATTTGATTTGTTTATATTTAAACCAAGTGAATTATTTCTGAAAAGAAAATTAATTTCTACTTTAAAAGTCATTTCAATTAGGCTATTTTGATCCTTTTCCATGTGTAGATCATTGGCTTAATAATCAGTGTAGACCCTGCTCTCCTCCAAAAGACATTCATTGGTGAAATGCTAATCTTCATCTAATCGAAGACTCTGTATCCATTCTGGGTACGTAGGATTTTCTATCTTAAGAAGATCATGCTCAAGAAACTATATGAACTTATTTACAATTTTTCTTTTCTTTCTAATGTGTAGCGATACAACTATTCCGGCTATGACCTTGTTGGATGGGGCAAATCCTATAAATGGTTATCAAGAACATGAGCTTTTTAGTGTACAATTTCCATTTTATTAGGTTAAAGTAGACAAGATTTTAATGAGAGATTGTAGATTTTGTTTAGGTTTAAAAGGATCAAGCATGCAAGTTTCTGCTATGGTAGGGATCATTATCGTGAGATATATTGCTTTATCAGCATTTGGGGTAAGCATCGTTATAGGTGTAATCCATATAGGGTTGATCCAACAGGATCCATTTTACGAGTTTCTGTTACTACTCCAATATGTTGTTCCACTTGCAGTAACCACAAGTAAATCGATTATTATCTTACTGGAACTTGACGTTTTGTGGTTGATGATTTAGTTTGGGATTACTAACAAGGCATAATTGGGTAATTGGGGTCTGTTTGGAAGTCCGGTGGAGATTAACTTTTACGGAGTTCAGGACAAGGTTTTGGAGGATAAATTTTGGGAGAGTTGATTTTATGGATTTCAAGGCAAAACCTAGATTTTGAAAAGGTGACTGTGTTTAGAAAGTTATGGTGATAATAATTTTTATGGATTCCAATACAAAAAATAAGTATGAAAGGTGAAAGGGAAAGAGCAAATTTATTAGGAAAGATTTTGTGATTTGACAAGAAAATAACTTTTTCAAAAACTAAATTTCAAACCGATGTTTTGTCCCCAAAAAAAATTTCTGAAAAATGTGAGTACTTAGATACAATTTAAATTTTGAATTTTGCCACAAAACGTAGTTTTGTAACGTTGTGCCAAAGGAGCTCTTAATATAATATCTAGAGTTATCTGTTTATAATAGTAAATAAGAATATTTATACACTATAGTTGGATTTTATTTATTTATCTTTTAATACCTACGAGGTCTCAATAAAATAGAATATTTAAATTATTCTGTAATTATCTTAGGATCATGATATGATTTAGGATTTATATTTGAATGTAAATTTAGTATTTCATTATTTTCTGCTGCTCTGTAACCAAATGCAGGGTCTCTCATTTATATTCAACTTTGACTAATTGATTAAATAATAATCCTATTTCTTGACCTTACCTCTTTCTTTCTCTCTCCCCTCAGTAATAAATGTTTCAGTCTCAAAATAGGAAGCAGAAAGAAAGAAGGAATATACATTAAAGGCCTTGGTAGCAATATGAGGTTAACCTCATATTTGGATTACGCTTTAAGAAGATCAAGTACCCGTCTGGACCCATGCTGAGAAATACAGAGTTTATTCAAATACTCACATTTTTTAGAAAAGCTGTTTCGAAAATAAAATTTAGGTTTTGAAAAATCTTTTTTCTTGTCAAATCATATATCTCTTCTACTTATTTTTCTCTTTTATCTTTTCTATTATAATATTTCCTCGGAATCCATAAAAGGTAATGGGCATGTTTGACAAAGCTTTTATATTTCTCAAAAGCACATTCAACAGTATTTTTCATAAATCGAGATAATCCACTTCACACATTTACATCGGCTTGCGTAAAATTACTTATCTACCATTTTCCCAAACGGATACATTATCATCATAACTTCCCAAACACATTCACCTTTTCAAAACATAGGTTTTGCCTTGGAATCCATAAAAACTATTCTCTTAAAATCTATTCTTCTAAATTTAGAATTTACTTTAAAATCCGTAAAAGCTATTCTGAACCACACTTCTAAACAAGCTCCAATTGCATGAGAATGGTAGGCCTTTCTAGTTTATTGACATGAAAACTCTTACAAATAAATTGGATCTCATTTATAAATTCATACTCAGATCATTAATGTTTTCCCCCTTTTAATTTTTCGTTTTGTCTTAAACATGAAAGGTTTGCTCAATCTTGTTTGGTACACATGGACCTCTAATAAAAAGTCAATTTTTTAAAAGAATAAACTTCTGTACGGTGCTTGAATGAGAATTTAGAAGCTAACTCTTTGGAAAGCAACTGGAGCTAATTTTGTGAAAGCGACCTTCTTTCTTCTTTATTCTGGTATTGCCCTGGTCTCTACAGCTTATGTCTTTACAGTTTGAAGATAATGAGTTCGTTTAGAAACGCGGTGGAGAAATATTTTTAAGTAAGTCGAGGTAAATATGTGAAGGTGAATACCTCGTTTTACGTAAAAACATTGTTAAACTTGCTTTTGAGGCTTCTTAACGGATTGCTAAACATCACCAATATATTAGCTTTATCATATTTTAATGGGGTGAGTTGCAATTTTAACAACCAAATTTTCTTATGAGCACAACCTAAGGTCAATTCTCTAAGGAGTTTAGATGTCTCTAGGTAATTAGTTAGCAAATTAATCCAACAAATTAAAGGATGAAATTGCTTCTGTGACTTATTTGATTCAAAACCATTATCTACGCTATTATTTGTTTTTCTTTTCTTGTCAAATTGCTATATGATGAAATGAAGGCAAAGAAATGAATTAAGGACAAAAAAGGCTTCCTAGGAGCTTATGACTCTACCTTCATCGCTTCCTAATGATCTGAGTTCATTTGTATCAGACAACTAGTGTTTCTCAAATTATTTCACAACCAGATATGCATGTAGATGTTCAGCCACTTCCAAAAATAATGTCAATCAACATTGCTCAATGAATCAGTCACAACATTTAACCTAGAACAATATCACGTCAAGATTAAAGTGAAGCTAATCTCAATCAAGAAGATAATCTCTGAACAAACACAATCCATTCAAGTTGTGTAAAATAATGGTGAAGATAAATATTGAAGCAGTGTATGAAATCTCATACAAGCTTACAGATAAAATCCAAAAAAATATGAATCTCTGAAATATTCATGAAATACAAGGAACTCCCTTTCTAAATCGAAGCTCTGGCTCGGTCGAACTCCTAGGGAAGCAACGGACTCAGCCGGACATGGAGAACAATGCAACAGCAGTGGCGACACGGTCACCCATGGCAGAGCGAACAATGGAGGAGTAAGTCAATATGAAGGAGTGTGATAGAGAAGACAATGGATATTGGTGGTGATGAGCGAAGGAGATGAGATCGAGGGGTGGAGAGTAGTGGTCGAGGATTGAATTCAAGAGAGATAAGGAAAAAGTGAGATCTCACG
The DNA here is from genome assembly GCA_025593235.1 of Vachellia pachyceras. Taxonomy (NCBI): domain Eukaryota; kingdom Viridiplantae; phylum Streptophyta; class Magnoliopsida; order Fabales; family Fabaceae; genus Vachellia; species Vachellia pachyceras. Next base: position 8,864 of record JANTPZ010149080.1, on the reverse strand, counting down.
AACTAAAAGAGTTTGAGTGAGGTGGAGTGAATGAATGAAAAAAAATGGAATGATGGATGGGGAGGTGAAGTTGCGATGCTTCTGCCGAAAAGAAGGAAAAATGGCGTGAAGAGGGAAAGATGAATGGAGATGAAAGAAATGAAGTTTTTAGATATCTCTCCGGCAAGCTTTGTCTTGTTCAGAAGATTGAATTCCCTTGGATAAAGCAATGCTTCCTTAGATAAAAGATTGATGCTAGATAAAAAGATGAATTGGGTAAAAGGATGAATTGGATAAAAGGGTGAATTCCTTTTTGGGAAAAACTTAGCCCATTGGATAAAAGGGTGTAACCTTTTAACCAATTCTGTTGCATCTGTTTTGGGGCCCACTGTTCAGTTGATTACACACGTGAGATACTGCTGCTGTACAGACGTTGGCTTCAGCTAAAAAACCTGTTGGCTGAAGCATGTGGCACAGAGAGTAATTAGTCCTCGTTGGCTTCAGCCAAAATGTCTGTTGACTGAAGTATGTGGCACAGAGAGCATTTTGAAGCCTTGATCCTTCAACATTAACTCCCTAATGTCCTACATAGTAACACAAACTGATTATGCATTTGAATAGAGATTTAGAGAGTGGTAAAATATCTCAAAATTGGCAACAAATTCCTTTAATCTCTTATTAACACAAATATCCTTCAATTGACCCAATTAAACTCAAATAACATACCAAAAAAGTTAATATTCTTCATACAAAATATGGATTTATCAAGCATCTTACACAATTAAACTTTAAAGAGAATCTTTTAAATAAGCAATTTTAGCAAGTTTATTAAATTAATTTAAATATCTGTTATAAAGTTGAAGCGAAAATACATGTAGCATACATAAAAAGGAGTGACAGGCATTGCTAAAATTTATCTGTTTTTGAAAGGTTGTGTTTACTTTTATACCGTTCAAATTGTTTTGATTGCAACTTGATCTTATTATTAATTAGGCCATAATAAAAACAATTACGATTGATTGACGGACAATTAGCTATACTTTTATCAAAGTGTCATTATATGTTTATATTGGGAAAATTTTATTTTTTTATTTATCAAAGAGATCAAATTATGTATCTTTGTGTGTATTTGAGAATCCGTTAAGAGAAACGAGTCACGGATTTCAAAATGATTTTACCGATTTCAATATGCTTTTTACGGATTTTAAGATACTTTTATTTTGACTTACGTGCACTGTTTGAAAAAGGTGTTTCCCAAATATGTACACTTGGTCATGTAATATTATATGCACAACTCATTTTTTTTAAGAAAATTGGGGGGGGGGGTGTGTGGATGCACGCATGTGTAACACGAGAATCACATTTGAATACTTATGACCGTCATATGCTGCAGTCTCTGTAAAGTTATCTACAACTGCTAGCTATGATATCACAGAAGAAACATGCATATAATTTCCTTTCCTTTTTTTTTTTGTCTTTGGCAGATTGTTGAATTGTCAGTTTCTGAATATATTTCTTTAATATGTTCAGATTACCCATTGTAGGTACCAAGAGGTGATTTTAAAGTTTACGAGGTAAATATATGAAGGATATTATTTCAATTTATGAAAAATACTGTTCAACGTGTGATTGGAGAGCCCAAACGCTCTTCCAAACAGACACATTATGTCTTCATGCCTGCTCTCGTTAGCAGCAATCTGGCTGAAGCCCAAATGCTCTCTCAAACAGACACATTTTGCTGTAACTTTTCTTTCTTGCTGCTCCACATATTCATGCGTTAAGGCAACTCCAGCCTATGAAAGTATTTTTTCATGGGCATTCAACACTCTAAAATATGTTGTGATACATCCGGCATTTTGAATTATTTTTTAGGATATCGAGCATATTAAAGATTTTTTGTATGCATCCAACATCTTAAAGTATTTTTTTAGGTGCATCCAAAACCTTAAAATAAAAATAGTTTTTAGTGCATATAACAACAAGGCATAAAAAAATACTTTACGGAACTGAACGCACTTAAAACCGGCTTGGAACGGAACCTCTCATTTTCTTTTATTGTCCTTTTACCCTCATTTCCTCTAATTATGACCCTTCATTCTATCAAAAATGCACAAAAAACCCATGAAATGGAGGGCCAGAATATGAGAAAAGGAGGGTAGAAGGACAATAAAAGTAAAGGAGAGTGATTTGACCATGTTTTTACTCCTTGGGATCAAATGCAAAATATTTTTAAACTAGAAATTGCAGTAGAGTGCAATACTCCGGTCATTCTCTTATCAAGGAGTCTTAATTTAACTTCCCTAGTTAATTCAGGAACTCAAATGTAAACCTCATCTCCAAGAAGCATCAAGATTTAACCATTTGTTATCTTGATCAACCTAATTCACCCACTAGGAAAAGATGATGATCATGATGATCATGAGAGAGGGGATGAAGGCGATGAATTGAATGAGAGAAGAATGGTGATAAAAAGAGAAAAGGAAATAATAATGAGATGAGGAACGAAACTGATGGTGAATGAGTTAGTGAGAGAGACAATAATAATGATAAGGATGGATGGGTGATAAATTGGTGGCTGAGAGATTAATTTGTGGTACTGTGCGTCCCCTTTGCTTTTGCTCCCTCATGGATATATATATAGTTATATATATATATATATGAGTATGTTGCTTCCTTCTTCCTTTTTTGCTTTCTGTCCTCTTTCTTTTTTTTAATCTTTTAATTTTTTTTTATCTCTTGATTTTTTTTAAGATTCACTCTCCATGATTTCTTGAAAAGAATAACAAAATAATAAAATAGAAGAAAATAAAATAAAAATAATTTCTAAAAACTTTAAATTATTATTATCATCTATGATTTAACCAATCCCTGAGATAATGCATCATTTGATATATTTACTATTTTAAACTCAGAATCTTAGATTTGGTAATTTAAACTCAAAATCATAGATTTACTAATTTGAATTCAGAATCTTTTAAATCATATTGATAACTCTCCAAATATATCAAAAATATAATAAACTTATAGAGTTATCAGAGAGGTTCCAATTAAGCTGCTTGAAAACATACTTCAATTTGTTAGATGCATCATAAAATATTTTAAAATACTGTATACATATGAAAAAATACTTTATTATGCTGGATGCACCATAAAATACTTTATGATATTGGATGCACATAAAAAAATACTTCATGGTGTTGGATGGACCTTAACCCTATATATTCATTTCTTTATATAAGTTTATACCTTCTTTTACTATGTAGGTGGTTCATGCCATTAAATATTCTTTTGACTTATATCATCAGTTCTGCTCTCGGATAGTTACTGGCTGAAATAGCAAGAGCTCCTAATCATATGCATGGGCTTGTGTTGGGATTTTGTGCAGCAGTCAAGTTTCCTTATATGTTAGAAGTTGCTTTTCTAATCATCTTATTACGCATAATTAGTTAATTTAAGGCTATAAGTTGAAGGGCATGGACCAAACTTTGGATACACTTTGATCTTGGAGGTCTTGATGGATCATATCAAATGCCATATTAACTCAATACTGAGAAACAAAAAAAAAATCCTCGACAAAGGATGCCATGTTATATTAGAGTGTGAGTCTTGGAGTAACAGTAAAGTTATTGTCATGTGATCTTGAGGTTACTGATTCAAATTTCAAAATGGAAATAGCCTCTCCGCATGCAAGGATAAGACATCAAAGAAAGCTTTGTGCATAGGGCCACTCTTTTACTAAGAACACCATGTTCATGACTACTTTGGGTTGGGTGTCAACAGGAAATGTAGTAAACATGATTCTTATGGAAGCAGGCTCGATTGGTACGTTGGAATTAATTTTGGTGGAAATGAAGATGGAGATGGATATGGAAATGGGGATAGAAATGAAGATGGACATGGATATAAATATGAAAAAAAATGAGGGTCAAAAAATCAATTCCATGGAATTAAATACAATTCCATGGGTTACATCATGGAAATCATTTCTACCCATTTTGAATTCCATTTCCATTTCCACCATATATACCAAACATAGGAAATAAATTTCATTCCCAATTCCACCATACCAAACATGCCATTAGAGATAAGGTTATCTGTAAGACTAACAGAAATGGACTTGCATGTGCTTCTCTATCCATGGCAGTAAGAACTTTCTTTATATAAAAAAAAAAAAGAATTGGGAAAATAAAGGGATTGCTTGGTTCCCTTTTTTAAAAGCAGTCTTTTTATTAAAAAAACTTGTTTGGTGTTTTGTTTTTCACAAGCTGTTTTAAAAACAAAAAAATAGAAACTTGTTTTTAACAACTAAAAAAAAGCATTTTTTATTTTTTATTTTTTGTTTTTGCACTTCTTAGTTTTTGTTTGAAAAAATTGGAAAACCCTTTATTCCCTATTTGATCGCTTTTTATTTATTTAAATACTTGAGTTATTATCGAAACAGATTTTTCAAATTTAATTTTTCAAAACAATTATCTAAATATGTTTATTTTTCACCATCGGTCTGTCTGAATATGTCTATTTTCAAATGTAATCTTTCAAAATAATTATCTAAACAGATTTTTTTTTGTTTTTATTTTTAAAACATGTGATTAAAAATAATTTTATAAGACCTTTGAAAATAAGAAAAAAATTAACAAACAGGTCCAAAAACGTTCATCGAATGGAAATCTTTAGAACCTTTGATTTTGAGGTTTTTTTGCCAGCTAGGAAACATTTTCACATGGACTTGCGTCTACAACCTTGTCCGTATAAAGTTTTTGTATCTTCATGCAAGACTCCCAAAGTATGAAGTTTTTTATTGGCCGATGAATACTGAATCTTTGCTTACAACCAGTCTCGAGAATGTTTCATCATCATGTCCAGTTGGACCATTGGTCTCTCTACAGCAGAGAATATCTCACAGACAACAGACAAAAGAATGTGCAGAGAATGTTTCATCATTTCCTTTTTAATGTGCAGCGATGTGGCTATATTCCTGCTATGACCCTGTTTGCTGGGGCAAATACAGTAAATGGTTATCAAGAACATGAGCTTTATAATCATTTCTTTTGAAGATATACAAGATGTTAAATGAGATATGTGGTGGATTTTGTTCAGGTTTGAGAGGATTAAGCATTCAAGTTTCAGTCATGATAGGGATCATTATTGTGAGACACATTTGTATTACCAGCTTTTGGGGCAGCCATTGTTAAAGCTGCAATCCATATGGGGTTGGTCCAGTCCCACAGGATCCATTATTATATATATTTATGTTACTGCTTCTATTAATATGCAGTTCCACCTGCTGTAACCATAAGGACATTGGTTGCTTATGCCACTAGCAACGTCACATATATGTTGTTGTTGATAAGTTATAGTTGGGGATTATTATATATTTTGACCTGTTTACTTGTATTGATGACATTAATGTCAGGTACAATCACAAAGTTATTTGGGGCAGGTGTGGGGGAATGCTTAGTGGTGATGCTGACAACTTTTGCCTTTGCCTCTGCTACGCTTACTCTGCGGTCCATATTTATCATGTTGGTTGTGTTATAGGACTTCTTTATTTAAAATTTATTGTTATATCTCAAGAAATTTAATTAATGAATAAAATGTTTTGAATATTAGTAAAATTACCATCAGATCCTAACAGTAGTTAGTCTGATTGTTATTGATGGCTGATGAGATTGTTAATAACAAGAGGAACAGCTACTGCAATGACAGAATGGTAATTTTATCAATCTTTAAGATATTTTTCATTAATTCTTCTATTTGAAGACTGTGATAAATTTTCCTTTCTTTTAATCACTGCTTGATACATATTAGCAACCGATTACTCAGAACTCGAGGGGTGGAAATGCTGCCCACTTAGGCCAGTGCTATAAGGTTTTTCTATTACATTCCCAATATCTTTAAATGTTTCAATCTCAAAATAGAAAGCCTGAAGAAGAAATAT
>JANTPZ010149078.1:0-12795 GCA_025593235.1 Vachellia pachyceras | reverse complement strand
ATGTCTTATCTTTTAATCTTAATCTAAGGGCTCATAATGTTGCCACCACATGAGTATTTGTTGGCTTCTCATTGGCCTTCAAAAAGTGACAATCATGACCATAATGGGCTGGTTAAAATCTGGTTGGGCTTTGGTTACTTTAACCAAATCAAACCCCATTCGGTTACCTCTACCGATTACAACTTTCGCCGGTAAAAGTAACTTAATTCCAATAAATCTTTTTCTACTTTTATGGAGATATTTTATTCCTATTTTAATCTCCATAATTCATTTACTAATATGGCAAAATACTTTCCCAAAAATACCCTTGAAATTCGTCCAAAAATAACAGGGTACTTTTATTCTGCCGAAAATCCCCGAAAAACGTACTTCAGACGGGCAATTAACTTTTAGGGCATTAAAAATTTCTATAATTTTCACTGATACTCTAGCCCTTTTCCTTTCATCAAATTGCCCTCCGAATTATCTAAAATTAATTTTTGAATAAAATTATATTTTCGGGCATTTTCCCTTAAAATCGGGAAATTCGCCTCAATCATATATTGGGCAATAATTTTATTAATTACTATAAAATTCACTTTACTTTTCTATGCCCTGAACTCAACTGATTGAGGTCTCCTAGAACCTTAAATAATTATTTACGGCCATTAAATCTTTAAAATTCTCTAAATAGCAATCTAGGCCAAATTTCGATAATCAGTTGAATCACTGTTAATGAGTGAGTTTCGCTCTATCTTTTGGGCATCTGTGAATTTTTCTGATATTTTGGTCAACAGTTGACTTTTGACTTTGACTTTTGTCAAATGACCAAAATGCCCTTCAACTTTCTCTTAATTACCATTTTGTCCTTACTTTCTCTACTTTTTCCAAAATTACTATTTTTCCCTTACTTCCAAAACTGAAAGACCTTTAGGTCCTTGGTCTTTTATTAAATGACATATGGGTCCCTTTCTATAAGGTTTCCCATCCTCACATTGTTTTGGGGCAAATATACTTAATTTTGGAATTCACACGGAACTCCGTGCCTCAGGCCAAGTCTAACTTTCTCAACTTCCGGCCCTTAATCTTTCTTTTGAGCTATCTACTTCTCGTTTCTAACTCATCATCTTAATCGTCGGATTAGCCTTTAATTCAGCTAGCATAAAATTGTGGATATTACATTAGGCAAGGAATTTGAGATGATTTTGTTAATGAAACTATGATGTAATGTAATGTTATTTTGGGGAATTATGTATGACATGGAATATGTGATGTAGATCATGCATGTATGATTGGTATGTATTAGTTAAGGAACCCTAATTGCATGATTAAACATTGTTAAGAAAGGATTAGAAGCTAGGGTTTCAAATGGAAAAGTTTGGAATTGGAAAATTTGGTTAAATGTTGAAGTTAACTAAACCCCTAGATTTGACCTATTTGGAAACAGGGCAAATGAACTCCAAATGAGATAAAATTTTATAGAAAATTTGTTTACATTGTAAGATTTTAAACAAGCTAAAGAACACTGAATTTGGAGGTTTGTACATGAAGTTATGAAGTTTCAAAGTTGGAAGAAAATCACTGAAAAACCTGGGAAAATAGAAAAATGACCAAATTAACAATGCTTCTTTTACGAATTAAACTGTATCATTTGGGCAAGATAATGAATCAATGAGTATTTTTCCCTTATAAAGGAACTTACAAGATTCAAATAGAAATTAGAAGCACTCAATTTTGAATTTTCTCGAATTAGTTATGAATTTTTAAAGTTGGTCCAAAATGCAGTGAATAGTAACTTTCAAAAAAGTTGAAAGTTTTCAAAGTAAACCATTTGGACATTTTAATGAATTTGAGTACTTCCCTTTTGTTTTAAATCAATATAAAATGAAGTTAAAGGTGAAGTGGATGATAGAAGAGAACAACAAGAATTCATTGAATAAGTAAAATGAACTCCATTTTACTTTGTCAATCATAAAGCAACTCAATACACAATAATCCAAGTTTGGCTCAACCGAGACCAAGCATTTATACACAAATTACAATGTCCAACTCGGAATCCAAGTAATCCATAATTTAAATACAGATTGAAAGTAAATACTCCTCCTTTGGCACTTCGAACTCTGGCTCACTTCATCTTCAAGAGGATAGAGATGTTCAGCTACTCATGGAAGATTTCCTTCTGGATGGTTGAGGCATGATAGATGGATGGATGATGGTGGAAATGGAGTAGGTAGGGTTTATGTGAGTAGAGATGAGGGAAAAAAATGTGTGGTGTGTGTTTCTGCCTCTTCCCTCCAGCTTCTCTCTTCCTCCTCTCAAAAATACCCTAATTGGTGTGTTTAAACTGTTCTAGGTCAGATCTCTAAAGCTGGGTTGGTTAATTTCGATCTGGAGTAAAAATCTGGTACTGATACGCGATATTCACCGCAGCTAACTTTAGGTTTTGCTGTGGCGAACCTCTCCTGAGAGTTCATTGCCTGCTTGCTTGAACTTTGGCCGTGACAAATATGAATTGCGGCATGGAAAACTTCTCCAGAGCTGCTTCCCTTGCCCTTTTGGATAGAGTTCCTGAAATCAAATAGCACAACTTCACAGTATCATTTCCTCATGATGGAATTTAAGCTCAATAACATCATTATTCATGGCCTATGTACTCAATATTATACTAATCCAAATTAACAACTCTTAATCTCAAATTAATCATAGACGGATCATGTATGGGCTAAAATTGACTCTAAGACTCTAGAAATTAAAGTAGAAAACTAATACAAATAAAGCTCAATCAGCATCACACTCATCTCATCAACAAGCTTTCAACTCTCAGGAAAATCTATGATCAACACTCTCAGGCGAGAAAAATTATCAACGTAGTATCCACTAAATGTGAAGCAAAAGTCATAGCTATTGAAGAAACCCAGAATCAATGCAATCCATGGCAGTGCTATTTGAAAGTCTTGCTGAGTACGAGAGCAAGCAGAAATTCAAGAAGGAACTATCCAACAGTGAGGAGAAAATGAAAAAAGGGGATAGCACTCAAAACCTCAAAGGAAAAGGAACTAAAATCAGAAACAGAGGATGAAAAAGATGAGGTAGGGGATAAGGAACTTGCAATGGTAGTCTGCAAGTTTAGAAGAATGTACCAAAAGGATCATCAGACCTGACATCCACTTAAAGGAGGATCAAGCAGAATTATCTGCTATGAATGTAATAAGCCAGGCCACGTCAGAGCTAATTGTCCACGACTTGCTGCTTAGAACAAAGAAAAGGAGAAAAGGAAAACAAAGTTATTTAAGAAGAAGAAGGCTTACATCTTTGGAATTTGGGGTGATAGCACCTCAGAGTATGAAAGCGAAGCTGAGGAGGAAGCCAACCTTTGTCTCGTAGCCTATGAGGAAGAAAGCTCAGAGACAGAAGAGGTAATTCTCACTAATCATACCTATAATGAATTACTTGAAGATTATGATGAAATACATCTTAAATTGTTGAAATTTGCAAAAGAATTATCTTTCCTTAGGAACAAAGTGAAAGAGCTTGAAAAACCAATTGAAAAATCCCCAGCTACAGAAGAGTGTTTAAAATGCAAGAAATTGCAAAATGAAAATGAGAAGCTAATAAAAAATCTTGGGAAGTTTACCAAAGGAAGTGAAATGCTTCAAGTGGTTTTAAAAGATCAAAGAGTCATAAATGATAGAAGTGGAATATGATACAATCCTAAAAATAATTTTTATGAGGGAAAGAAAAAGAATGGTGAAAATAGCTATTTGAAATATTTTCAAAAATCTGTACATGCATCTGAACCATTTGCATTTTGTAGTTACTATAATAGAAAAGGACATAGAACTTCATCATGTTACTGATTTACCCTGTCGTTAGGTATCAAAAATTTATTAGAGTTAAACTCTTATAGTGCAGTGAGTTAACCCTAAGTGTCTCTCTCTTTGGTTCTTGGCTATCAACCTATTGAACTGAATTTAAATCATGCAAATTACCTTGTTTTCAAATCCGAGTATTTCAGTTATCTGTCTAGTTCCTAAAGGTTCTACTATGCTTGTATCTAACTAAATGAATCCAAGATAAGGATTGCTTTGAGTTTGTGTATTTTCAAGTTTGTCCACCTGGAAGATTGCCTGCTGCCTTCACTACTTTATTCACAGTGAAATCACACTTTTTGTGATGTTTCCTTCTCACTTGAAGGATTAAAATGTTAAAACAAAAGTGTGGATCAGTTCATGATTTTCAACACGAATGCAATAAGATAGTTGAGAACTCACAACTATTTATGAATAAGGTTGCCAAGCTGGGGTTCAAATCCACTAGATAGGGAAGAAAAGTTCATCAATCAAAATATTCTGCAATTTGTTTAAGAGAAATGATATCTCATCTAGATGCACTAATGAACATGGATTTGCCAATGCACTGAATGGTTAAATGCCTCCAATCAATTTACACTACACTGAGGTAAAAAGATTAGACGAAAGAATTAATGCATAAATCTCCCTGTGTGTTCAGTAGATCCAGTGTAGCTTCATCCTCCAGGTGAAGAGGGTTAGCCGGTCATCGCTGAAAGACTTCCTTCATCTGCGCCCCAAGTTACTGCCATAGTGTCTTTCGATCTAATGCCAACAGCTTCAAGTCAGATCTGGAACTCTTCTCCCTTTCGCTCTCTGTTTTCTTTTTTTCTCCTTCAAAACCCCGTGAATGACGTGATGGAATGGGCCTTTTCTTTCACTGAAGCGATCTGATCTCCTTTCTGCTTGTTCACCGGATTCAAGAAGACAATCCTGGATAAAAGGGGTCTCCCTGGATAATTCGCTGCCTCCCTCTTTTGTTGCTGCCAGCTGTCCCTTTCTTTCCATTCTAAACAGAATTAGTTACTATTCTGTTTCCTTTCCTCATTGGGCTCTCTCGTTCAGTTGTGTCACCCTCTTCTTTTCCCCCTCGGTTGATGGCTTATTTGAAAATAAAACGCTGTGTTTTCATATGTCCTGTATTTCAGCCAAATGTTGTGTAATCACTGTGTATAAAATAATAAGTCCCATACTCCGTTTAACAATAAAATGATGTAATATAACCAAAAAGAAGTCCTCAAATCTGCCTAACTAACATATGAAAATATGATCACATCAAATTCCCCCACACTATCCTTTTTGCACTCCTGGGCAAGTGTTTACAGTAAAGGAAAGGAAGGGAGATATTTCAGCCTGTTTCAAGTGACAGCAACCACATTGATCCCCAACAACTTTTCCACCTTCCCTGACTACATGATGTTGCTACATACTGCAAGCACCAACAAATAATACAATTCAATGCAATTGAGGGGGAGTGAGGAAACCTCTCAAGGTCAGTGTTTAGCCCTCAGCTCTCACAAGGGGTAATATTTCACTCATCATCCACTCGACTACCATCCCACCATAGGCTTGTAATAATTCTAATCTCTCCACCACTCCTAGCAATGACACAAGCGGATCCACAGGGCTTGGTGGTTGTAATGATAGGAAGAAGGGGGTTTTCATGAATGAGACAATGAATATGATTAAGGCATTTTGTGTTATCACGTTAGATCAAGACTAGTGGCATTCACCTACTGATATTGACAACGTGAAAGTATTCTAGTTGTACCTTGTGAGTCAAAATGAGATGTCATCTGTATTACCAATTTGCTGCAATGATCAATCTTTCTCTTCTCTTTTTTTTTTCTCTTTTTTTTCTTTTTTTCTTTTCTTTTTTCAGTAAAGAATAATACAGCATGATATGGACTTGGGTGGCAGCTCTATTTACAGCATAATCACTCACTTTCATACTTAGAATGCTCCCACGTTCCCATTTATGATGATTAGATGCAATGTCCATTAGTCCTTCTTATTTATTTGGTGTAGGTAGCACAGAAGGGAAAGGTAAAGGAAGAAGAATATTCGAGGCTTTTAGGCTCAAGGGGCTGACAAAGGATATAATGATCAAAGGATGGATTTTTGGCTGTTCTAGTTAAAAGAAATGACTGCCTATATCATTTCTACCATGCCAATGCACAATACAGCCTTGAGTAAGAATTAGAACAAGTTTTAGGGAATAGCAAGTCAAGTGGATTAATCACACATCATGAAAGGAAATAAGGCTCAAAGAAACCTCCCGACATGGCTAATGCTTCTTACTCTACTCACATTCATTGATTGCATATTTGTAAAATTCTACAGCATATAGCAATTCATTTCACCAAGTCTAGTTTTCCAGTTAAAGCAGATCAATATGCAGCCATGAACTTGATACATGCTTACTCATCCAAAGAACACTTTATAAGAACACCCCCACACTCAAATTATGCTTTGTCCTCAAGGCAGAAATGAAACAGATTAAAGGCATCAGCAGTGTAGTAACATGTTTTTAAATTGAGCTTTCTAAATAAAAGCAAAAGTAAATCAACTACATTTCTAAACTCTACTGAAAATGTCTCCTTCTCCCCCACACTCAAATGATGCAGTAAATATGAATTGAACATTAAGTAAGAGTGTAGAGTGGGTTAGAGACAACCTGGTAAATCATGGTGGTTTGTAAGTCTCATGAAAGTGTTTCAGCAGGTGTCCATTTATTTTGTAGACTTGACCATTATGCTCATCCATAATCACCATCATACCAAAATCATGAGCTTTGGTGATCACATATGGCCCATCCCACCTGCTAATTAATTTTCCTTCACCAAATGTGAATCTGACCTTATACTTCATCACCTTATCTCCCACCTTGAATTCTTTCCTTAGAATACCCTTATCATGGATTTGCTTCACCCTCTCCTTGTACAGCCTAGAATTCTCGTAGGCTTCCAATCTGAGTTCTTTAATCTCTTGCAATTGCAATTGTCTCTCTTCTGCTGCAGCATCCATATCCATATTGCACATCTTGACTGCCCAATATGCCTTGTGTTCTATCTCCACTGGTAGTGACAAGATTTTCCATAAATCAGCCTGAAAGGTGACATGTCAATAGGTGTTTTGTAAGCTATTCGGTATGCCCAAAGTGCTTCTTCCAATCTCATGCTCCAATCTTTCCTATTTGGTTTTACAATCCTCTCCAGGATGTGTTTGATCTGTTTGTTGGACACCTCGGCCAAGCCATTTGTTTGAGGGTGGTAGGCTGTAGAAGTTTTATGAGTCACTCCAAACATGGCTAATAGATTGTTCATAATCTATTACAAAAATGCGTCCCTTGATCACTGATTAATGCCCTTGGTACACCATATTTGCAAAAAATGTTAGTCTTCAAGAATTTAATAACAGTTTGAGCATCATTTTTCCTTGTTGGTATTGCCTCTACCCACCTGAACATGTAATCAACAACAAGCAAAATATAGGAGTAACCACATGACATAGGAAAGGGTCCCATGAAATCTATGCCCCATACATCAAATATTTCACAAAATAGCATAGGTTGTTGTGGCATTTCATGTTTCTTTCCTAGGCTACCAAACTGTTGGCATTTTTCACTAGGTTTACAAAATTCATATGCATCCTTAAAAAGTGTGGGCCAATAAAATCCTGCCTCTAAAACTTTCCTAGCTATTTTCTTGGCACTAAAGTGCCCTCCACAAGCCAACTCATGACAGAATGACAAAACAGAGTTGATTTCACAATCATGTATACATTTCCTAATGATTTTATTGTTACACAATCTCCATAAATGGGGGTTATCCCAAATGTAGTATTGGGATTCCCTTTTCAGCTTTTGGACTTGAAATTTATTCAAAGAAGGTGACAAAACCTCATCCACTAAAAAATTAACAATGTGTGCAAACCATGGATCTTTGATGGTTACAGCAAGCAGTACAACATATGGAAAAGATTCACACACCAGATCTGCTTCATCTACTCCCTTTACTTGATTGGGTAACCTGCTGAGGTGGTCAGCCACTAAATTTTCAGCTCCAGATCTGTCTCTTACTTCTACATGGAACTCTTGGAATAGCAACATCCATCTAAATAACCTGGGCTTTGTTTGAGGTTTACTAAACAGAAACTTCACAGCAGCATGGTCAGTGAAAATAGTAATCTTTGAATGCAACAAGTACTGCCTAAACTTGTCCAAACCAAACACTATGGCATAAAGTTCTTTTTTCTGTGGTGGTGTAATTGATTTGTGCCTTGTCTAATGTCTTTGAGGCATATGCAATGACCTTAGAGAGCTTGTTAACTTTCTGTCCTAACATGACTCCTACTGCAGAATTTGATGCATCACAAGATAGCTCAAAATCTAAGTTCCAATTAAGTGATGTTAAAATTGGTGGAGCAACTAATTTATCTTTCAGTTCATTGAATGCCTTTTTGCAGTGATTATCAAATATGAATTCAGAATCTTTATGCAATAACTGAGATAATGGTGCAGCAATTTGACTAAAATTCTTAATGAACCTTCTATAAAACCCAGCATGGCCTAAAAATGACCTCAATTCCTTTACACTAGTAGGGTAAGGTAGAGAAGTTATTACCTCAATTTTGGCCCTGTCAACTTCAATTCCATCTCTAGAGACCAAGTGTCCAAGAACAATCCCTATGTCCACCATGAAATGACACTTTTCAAAATTAAGGACCAAGTCCTTCTCTATGCATAATGCATTTAGCCAATACTTTCTTGAGGGTTTTTAGACATTCCTCAAAGCTGTCCCCATACAAGGTGAAATCATCCATGAATACTTCAATTTCGTGCTCTAACAATTCACTGAAAATTGACATAATGCATCTTTGAAAAGTTCCAGGCGCGTTGCATAAGCCAAAGGGCATTCTTCTGTAGGCAAATGTTCCAAATGGGCATGTGAATGTTGTCTTTTCCTGATCTTCAGGGGCAATTGGAACCTGGAAATAACCTAAAAATCCATCCAGAAAACAGTAGTGAGATTTACATGCCAATCTTTCCAACATTTGATCTATAAAAGGTAGTGGAAAATGATCTTTTCTTGTTGCTTCATTAAGTTTCCTATAGTTAATGCATACCCTCCATGAATTTTGAACTCTTGTGGGTATTAATTCATTCTTATCATTCTTGACCACTGTTAGTCCACTCTTTTTAAGGACTACCTGGACTGGACTCACCCATTCACTGTCACTAATGGGATATATTATGCCAGCGCTTAGCAACTTATTGACCTCTTTCTTTACCACATCTAAAATTAATGGGTTTAATCTCCTTTGAGGTTGTCTCACTGGTTTAGCATTTTCATTCAACAAGATCTTATGTGTGTAGACCAAAGGATTTATACCAGGTATGTCCCTTAAAGTCCAACCTATGGCTTTTTTATGTTGTTTTAACACAGTAAGCAATTTGTCCTCTTTAGATTCATTTAATGAACTTGATATGATAACAGGCAATTTTTGATTATTTTCAAGGTAAGCATATTTCAGATTACTAGGTAGAAGTTTCAAATCAAGTTCTGGTGGCATGTCAATTGAAGAGGTTAGCTTATTCAAACAAGTAAGATTAGGAGACTTCCCTGATATTTCAGCATTCATGATATTTCTCCATTGTCTTTTACTGTGATCATGACTTGCATCTGGTGCAGTGGTCATTTTCTTCTCTAGCTTGTTAATTTGCTCCTCGATCGCAATCAGATCATTAAATTTTTGAAATTGGTAAGCTGGTGGTACATAAATTCTACTTGTGCACCATTTCCTCCAGTAGGCATGCAGGTTCTATTTGGCTTATCTCCTTGCATTTTCTCAGTGTTACCCATGCAGCTTTTGGAAGTGTTACTGCTCCATCCACTTGAATCAGTACCAGTTGGTACCTTATTTCCTGCAAAATCACATGAACACTCCCCTGCCAGGCTGTCAATACTGGATATTGATGATGTAGAAAAAATTTCAGATCCCGAAAATCGAAGTTGATATCTATTAGAGGTGGGGGGTGGGTTATCAAGTGTTGAGCATTCAATACTACACACATCACTCTCCGATCCTTGGAAGGGGGAAGAAGGGGAGGAAGAATTTGACATTAAATCAGGAGGTGAATTTCCAAGATCAGTTTCATCATTTCTTACTTTCTCATACAGAGATATCTCAAACCTTTCTATTGCTTCATTGATTACAGTCTCAATCATATTTATCCCTAGTAAGGAATAATCCTCATAAGGATGTTTCATGGCCTCATAAACATTGAATTTGATGAGTTGGTCCCCAAATTCCATGGTTATGAATCCATCTTTTTTGCTTATGACTGTATTGGCTGTTCTTAAAAATGACCTTCCTAGAATCAGGGGTTCTTCATTGGTTAACTCTTTTGACATATCCAAAACATAAAAATCTGCTGTGAAAACCAAGTTCTTTACCTTTACAAGGACATCCTCCAGAAAACCATATGGTTCTCTAGTTGTTACATCAGCTAGCTACAAAACCACATTAGTAAGTTTGATATTCTTGATCCCTAAAGAATGATAAACTGATTTTGGCATTACATTAATTGCAGCTCCCAAGTCTAATAATGCATGGCCAAATTGAATCTGTCCTATTTGACAGGGTACAGTAAATGAACCAGGGTCCCCATATTTCACAGGTAATTTAGTTTGAAAAAGAGCTGATACATTTGACCCTAACCTTACTTTTCTATTAGGCTTACAAATTCTCTTGTTGGTACACAATTCCTTCAAAAACTTTGCATAACGTGGCATTTGTTTAATTAATAACAGCATTGGCACATTAACTTCTAATTTACTAAACAAATCAAGCATTTCTTTTTCCACAGCTTCATCTACTTTCTTTTTACCTATCACATATGATTTTGGGAATGGTAGTTCATTCAGATTGAATTCCTTACCTCTACCTCCAGTGTTGTTCAATGCAGTAGCTGCTTTGTGTCTTTCCTCCACAGTTTGTTGGATCTCATTCCTTTGGACCTCTCCCCTTTCTGGTTCTTCAGCGCTTGTATCAAGATCTTATTCATCTTCCACCTTTTTATTGCTAATTTCCAGGTTTTCCTCCATTGTGCCTTCCTTTTCTGCTACCAGCCCCTCTTCTGTGCTAATCCCTTCTCCTACTACTCTTCCATTCATCAAAGTGATAGCATGTAGTGCTTTAGGATTAATCACTGTGTTAGATGGCAAATTTCCTTCATTTTGGGCTTGCTGGCTACTCATATTATTAGACATTTTTGTCACAAATTGTGACAAATCTGAATTTCTGATTTTGACTTCCTCCAATTCTTTGCATACCATGTTCATCTTATTCATGTACATATTCTTGTCCTCTTTCATTTGATTGAGCAGGGATTGCCTATCTTCAATCATTTGAGCTTGAATTTGACTCAAGAATCCTTTTAGCAATTGATTTGTATCTTCACCTCTGCTGGAACCTTCTTGTACAGGCACCATCATTCTTGACTGCTCATTGGGCATCTGATTCCCATGTTGAGAGTTTGATGCATTTTCACTATATTGTTGGAATCTGTTCCCATTAAATCTGTTTTCACCTCCCCCACCTTAAATTGGGATGCTCCTGCCATCCTTCATTGTAAGTGTTGGAGTAAGGGTTCCAAGGTCTCTGAGGTTGGCCTTGTCTTCCTTGAAAAACAGCAGAAACTGGTTCAAATTGGGTAGGGCAATTGGAGGTGAGGTGCATGGGAGAATTACAGCTAGCACAACTTGCTGCCACCAATGCTTGGGAATGTAAGGGTGGGTTCTTTGCAGCATTAAGTTCCTCCTTTAATTGCATAATGCTAGCATTCATAACAGCCATTTGGGATACTAGGCTATTCACTTCAATACTGCTCCTAGAAATTTCATGGAGCTGTCTAGTATCAAGGCCTTCAAATTGCTGACTGTTGGTGGCGATTTTTTCAATGAGATTCCATGCTTCTTCTGGAGTCAAATCTTGAACAGATCCTCCTGCTGCAGAATCAACAGTGTTTCTGTCTTGAGGCAGGAGGCCACTATGGAAATATTGGACCAGTCTAGCTTCAGGAATTTGATGATGAGGACATTTGGAGATGAGTTCCTGAAATCTGTTCCAGAACTCAAAATGATTCTATTGAAGCTTACTTAGCACTGTAGATATCTTTGGTGAGTGTAACACTCCTTACTTTCCCCTATAGTTATCCTATTAGATCACTATTGAACCACTTTAGGGCCTTTGATACCTTAAATTGACCAAGGAAGTGAATTTGAAAATTCTTCCAGCGAGTTACTGTTCATTTGGTCACATTCCAGATTTCTGGCCCAACTTTGAAAAATCATAACTAATTCTAGAAAAATCGGAATTGAGTGGTTCAAATTTCTATTTGAAGCTTATTAAGTGATCTACAGGGAAAAAATACTCACTTGTTTCAAAACCTGCCCAATCGATACAGTTAATTCCATGAAAATCACTGTTCGTTTGGAAACTTTCCAGTTTGCCAGATTTTTCTCTTAACTTTGGAAAATCATAACTCTTTATCTACACATCCAAATTCAGCAAACTTTGGCTCATTTTAAAGCTTAAGATGTGTGGAAATTTTCAAGTCATTTGGACTTCATTTGCTATTTTTCATTGCTACTCGAAAACAGGGCAGATTGTGGAGTTGTTGGAACCCCCTTACTTGAAAATTAACTTTTGTTTATAAATTCACCAAAACTCTTTTTGGTTAAAACTCAACCTCTAGCAATGCATGATTACTTATCTAACATTCCTTAGTCTCTTAGTTTGTTATCATGCATAGGTTGGCATTTATCTTCTTGCTATACCAAGTAGAGGTTTAAGATTACATAACAACATCAATATTCATACATATGATTTAAACCATGCCATATCAAATTCCACAAGCAAGGGCATCATCTTCATTCATCCATAACTTTACCCTTACCCTTTC
>JANTPZ010149077.1:0-11948 GCA_025593235.1 Vachellia pachyceras | reverse complement strand
CGCGAGCGACCTCGCCGCGGACGACCACCACACCGTTACCCTCTCCCCATTACTCTCTCCCCGCCGACAGGGGCGTGCAGCGGGCGTGCGGCGTCGAAAGGTTCAGGGCTGGCTCTGATACCACTTGTCACGGGACCATTACCCTCTCCCCCAAAACACGTGTCACAAGAGTGCGCAGCGACACTGTGGCCACCCGAACAGTGCCCCCTACTCGTGTCCAAACCCCGGACCGGATCCACGAGGGCTGGGTGTCACAAGGGCCCATTACCCTTTCTCCTACAACACGTATCGTATGGGTGCGCAGCGTCCCGCTTCTTATAGCCCAGCACCCTCCCAAACCTCGCCGATGTGGGACTTGTGACACCTGGCAGTGCGGACACAAAACAAAAACGAGTCCTGAAGAAAAGAAAAAAGGTGGCAGCAAAATCAATGAAGAAAAAAGGGTGGAAATAAAACAGAACAGCACATTTTACCAAATATTAAATTAAATTAAATAAAGTTACTTGCATTTTTCCAGATACGGCAATAATTTTTTAATGAGCTAAAAGATAAACGCCTTTAAAAGTACCACGTCCTCCTACACCGCACAATGGTCATCCCATCTATGGCCTTAGGGCACTGTCTTGTCAGAAATAGCTGAAGCACGTGACAGATCACAAACAACACCGTCTTTAAATATAAAAGATTAATGATATTATTAAATTTTCTCAATCTGGGTTGGTAATGAATTGGTTTATCACTTCTATCGTATTAAATACCAACCTCGCATTACTTCAATTTCAAATGAAATGAGCATGGGACTAATGATTCGGGTTGTTGCATTATGCTTGGTAAAATTGGTTAAGCTTGAGTAAGTAAGCATTAGGATTAGTTTATTATATTTAATTTTATATAATTTCAATAAGTATGTGAGAAGAGTTTTATTTCAATTTAAATAAAAGTGATTTTTTAAACTTCCCAAAACAAGCACCAAAAGAACAAGCCAGTACACTTTATTGTTTTTATTTTTTATAATATAAATGATAGATGGGTATGAATGAATATAGTTTTATATTTTATTATAAAAACTAATACTTGTTTCTATTTCATTGTGTCATTTTTATTTATGAGTTCATTTATGTTTGTCTCTTAAATTTCAATTGCATAATTTATGTGGAATTATAGTGTAGTATTTTTATTTTTTAGAGAGTAGAAGGCTTTTAATTAAATTTAGCTTGTACAATTTATAAGTTTATTCATATTTATAGATTTTTAGTATTTTAAGTCAAAATTAATACTTCTCCTAAATTTAGATTGTGCAATCAGCCCATTGGATCAATATGTATTTTAGGGTCTAATCTAATCAGCCCATTGGATCAACATGTGAGCCCTCCACAAAAAAAAAGAACGGAACATAGATTGCTCAAATCTCAAACTCATAATTCATATCAGAATGTTTACATTGGGTGGACCCAATGTTTCATCAGATTTAAACCATAGAGATTAAATCAAGAAGGTTCAGATTTTATTTTTTATTATTTTTTTAAAAAATATTATTGTAATAGGTCTGGAAAACTTGATATTTTTAATGATTGTTATTTAAAAATCAACATTTGGAAAAATAAAAAAAACCGTCTAAATCAAATATATACTGTCGATATCTAATGAACCTGGATTGCCATCAAGAGTGATGAGCAGCCAATGTGGACCCATTAGCATGAAGTTAACAAAGGTTGATTTATTTGGTTGGAAAGTATCTTATGACCTATAAGGTTATCAGTGGGTGATATACAAGTGCTTTTACAATCATTTGATGAATTGAGCTTGAAGGTATGTTTTGATTCTGGATCTAACTCATCTAATTTTTTTTTGGGTTAAAAATGGAAAAAGAAAAACCCATGGTAGCATAAAAAATGGGAATCACCATAAGGTATTAAAAAAATCGATTTGCTCAATAAAAAATCTTACTACAAATGAGTAGAATACAAACGAATTTCATCAGTATAGCAAAACTTCAAACTCATGATAAGAAACTGAATTTCATTACCTCAACCTAAGACACTGCAGCAAAACTATAAAACCAGTCTGTAAGAACCTTCATCAACCTCCGCCATTTGAATAAAAGGAGGAAGGTGATCGATCAAAACACAAAAATTTCCATATATCCTATGACAATATTACGCCAACTGATCAAGCTACTGTTAAACTCACGCTCTTTCATGTTAACAATAGACTTGGTTATCTTTTAATAATGTGAGTATGCCGAAGCTAAGTGTTTTGGAGGCTTCCATGGACGCAAAACAAGGAAAAAGAGAGAGGGAAGAGCTAGTGGTGAAGTGTTGGGAATCAGTGAAGGATATTATTATATTAGTAGCTGGATAGGCGACATGTAGGGGAAGAGAGAAGAAAAGGGAAGTGACAATAATAATAATAATAATATTATTATTATTATTATTTGGGCTTGTTTGGCAACTCCCCACTTATACCCATAAGTACGTTCAACAGTGTTTTTCCGCAAAACGAGACAATCTCCTCCACATATTTGCCTCAGCTTGTGTGAATAAGCCCATAAGTACTTCTCCACCACTTTACCAAACGGACACAATAATAATGTTGATGAAGAAGAAGATAAATCAAATAATGGTGTGCATTAAGATGGGAAAAAGAAAACGACATGGGGAGCTAGTGGGAAAAGTAGAAAAAGGCTTATTGGGTGAGGCCAAAATCCTTACTGTGAGCTAACTTAACGTTAGGGCTCAAGACTAGGACAAAACATGGATCTCGTCTTTCCATTGATCAACCTTTATTGATTGATTGACGCTGCTTTTTAGATTGACCTTTTCCCCATATATTACACTCCCTTCAATTTAAAATACTTGGTTAAATTCACTGAAAAAAAAAATACATGGTAAAAGATTGTGAATGAGCATGATTTTTTATATAGGTTTAACGACCAATTCTGTTCTACACGCTTTCATTTGAAGTGATCTTGAGTCCGTTTGAGAAAGCAGTGGAGAAGTGCTTTTACATAAATAAATTAAATATATGAAAACAATTTTCTCTCGATTTATATAAACGTGATGAAAACATGAGAAATTTTTTTTCCCAAACAGGCTTAATATCTCTCCGTTTTTTAGTGGTAAAATATGGTGTGGAAAGTTTTCAAATCCATCAATTTTACCCCTAACCATTATTTAGGTTAAATTTGATCATTAGTTGATCAAATATACTGTCATCTACGTCATTTTGTTTTTGGTTTAAGTGCAAATATATCTTAAGAGTTTTTATTTGAGAGTAGTGTTACCATTAAAGTTTTTAAATTGTAGCAATTTCACCTAATTTATTATCCAAGTTAAATTTTCTTCTTGGTTGACCAAATTTGCTAATTTGACATGTCCATATATCCTTTGATTTATTTTTCCAAGCTAGATTTATATATAATGGCCCTATTTGGAATTACGTTTAGAAAAGTTAAACGTGCGTTTGTAGTATTTTTTATAAAACGAGATAATCTCATTCACTCATTTACCGTGTAAATGGTAAAAACATTTCTTCATCGCATTCCCTAACCGGTTCAATAAACTTTTTAAATAAATGTATCCCATTTAAATGATTTGAGAACATCAAAGCGGTAAAACAACTTATACAACTAAGAGAAAATATGTTGATCTCATATATTTTTATGTAATTTACTTTATTTTCTTAAGTTAGATTTATAAATAAGATTTTTTTTAAAAATCCATCTTAATGATTTAATAAATTGAAAGAGATGAAAACAACTTATATAGTGAAAGTTAAAATGAAAGAAATTCCTGTTAATCTTCGCACGCATCACTAGGATAATATGATGGCGGGGCTTCTGGGAGCCTTATTATCACCAATGTTCGAACAATAAATGCCAAATTACACAATTTATATATCTTTTATATATTTACAGTATTTAACCAATTTTTACAACATTCTCAAATAACCAATTTTAAATAAGAGGGTGTACTACTCCCTCTTATTGTTTTTAATATTAAGATATAAATAATCAGATTATATAGAAAAACCGATTGATTAAAAATAATATATATAATTCTTTATTTTTATATATGGAGACAGGGAGTTTGAGAGAGATCATTAACAAATAATTAATACAACAATTCTAACCAAAAAATAATAAAGACAAAAATAAGAAAATGATACTATCAATATCAAACTTGCTATAATATAAGAAGTAGGCCAAAAATTGAGACAAGGGAGATAGAGAATACGAGAGAAAGTTTGCCATTTCCGTTTGGTAAAGCGGTGGAGAAGTACTTTTACCATTTACGAGGTAAATGTGTGAAGGAGATTATCTCGTTTTGCAGAAAAACACTGTTGAACGTGCTTTTGGGGTGTTGAGAAGCTTTCTCAAACACCTTAATAAAGAGGAATCACTACAAAAAAAAAAAGTTCTATTCCTGCGGATTTTGGCCAAAAATCCGCAGGAAAACAATTTCCTGCGGATTTTAGTCCGTAGGTATAAGGTTCGTAGAAATTTTATTACTTGCGGATTTTTAGTCCGCAGGTAATTACCTGCGGATTTTCCTGCGGATTTTTCCGCAGGTAAAATCCCCAGGTAAATCCGCAGGTAAAATTGTACAAAATTAAAAGGTTTTTTTTTTTAAATAAATGACTATTTTTCATTAGAAAATGCAAAAAAAAATGATTACATAATTTTTTTACTATAAAATAAATTTAAATAAATCAATTTCATGACAAAAAACATATATTTCATTAAGAATTCATTGGATTAAAATATACATATGGAGACCCTCACTACAAAAAAAATTTGTATTCCTAGGGATTTTCTACTTAAGCCTTCCCCTTGATATTGCCTTTTCAACACTAATAGTACACTTCAATATATAGTAGTAGATTCCATGCTATCTGGTTCCATTTCTTGATATAGATTTGCACATCTAGATTTCTGTTCAGAAGTATATTCCAGCAGCCCTTCATCATCCATTGAAGCATCAAGCAATTGAAGTCTCCTTGGCAATTGAAGATGAAAATAAAGCAATATAGGTCACCAAAGGCAATGTTCTTCATCCATATGCTGCAAGAGGATAGCCATTCAAAGAAAAGGTAAGTTACTAATATTATTAATCCTAGACAAAATGAATTATCACACAAGATTTCTAGCTTGCTACCTATAATTCCACGAAAACAAAATTCAAACACAGCCAAAAGTAGATTTCTGTCTAGCCTACACATTAGAATCCAAAGTCATATAGTCTCGAGCACTGTGTTAGTTGAGTTCTAAATTCGTAGATGCACTGTAATTCCTTTGGAGTGTAATAGGGAAAGTAAAAGTCCTTGCCAATTTCTATCATGCTATTAGTTTCTGTGTGCCTCTGCGTGTGTCAAAAATATAAATTACTTGTACACAAACAATCTCCATTTCTCCAGAGAGTAAACTTTATTCAAGAGGTCAGAGAAGCATGCACATGACACAGGAGATGATCATCCCTCACTGTAAAACTTGACAATTCTCCCACTTTCTTAGATGTCATGAGTGTGGTGGTGCCAAATCAAGGCTGCTCTGACTTAAAGATTTATGGCATATTGCCTCTAGACTACAATACCATTCTACAACATCATACACCCAAGGACATCAGCCACTTATGTCACCACTAAGAATGAATCAACTCTTGCTTGTTATTGACAGAACCATCTTTGTTCTAATAATGAGCTCCTATAAGCTTTTTCCCGACATCCTATAATTGTTGTCTCAGTGACACTGAGTAGACTACAATAATACACAGGAGAAATAAATTCATAAAGCCTCAATATACATTAAAAGGGAAAGAAATAAAAAGGAAAGTTTTCAATTTATTGAACTATTTATCATCACCCGTACTCAAACCAATAAGCAAATCATGTCCATCCTTTGCTTCCTCATCAAATAGATAGATATGGTATCCTTCGCCATACAACATTTTGAAGAAAATAGATAGATATGGTATCCTCGCCAATCTCTACCCATTTCATTTGGTTGCTTGTTATAACTTTGAAGCACAATTTCATATAATTTTCAGTAACTAAATATTCAAGTCCAACGAAATCATTATGAATTCTTGACCAAATAATTGCAATGGTAACCTTTAGGGAAGAAATCAATACATTTGAAAAGAGTGCAGATCATTCGAATTCATCTAGCATACAAGTCTTGTCCCAGTCATGACAGCAAAATTGGTTTCTTTAATACACAGCAGAGCAGTCATTGACTGTCATGAACACAGAATGTCTTCCCATTAGTTCATGAATGAATTCAAAACATTTTCAGTTACAACTACAGGTATGCTTGTGCAAGTGGAAAAAATAACCACCTCAAGGGTAACCCCCCAGGGAATATTATAAATGACAAGTGGCCTTGGAAAAAAACAAAAAGAGTAAAACTGAAAAGTATACACGTTTTTGCAAGCTTTCAGCAAGAAATTAATTTCCAAAATAAGAATGGATGTTTAAAACTCTGATTTGGAAGTTCAGAGATTTTTTTTATTTACGCAAGAGTCAAAGGGTATCTGAAGAATAATTTCAGATGCAGCTTACCAACGGGAAGGCTACTAAAAGATCCAGCTTGGAAAGGACAGGAAAGGAAGCAAATAATCACCATAGAAGAGCCACTGGGTAATGCTCGAACATGCTTGGATCTTGTCATATTTCAAAACCTGGATAGTCACAGATCGAACGTAACCCAACGAGTTTTATGCTTACCTGCTCAAGGAAGTACTTGGATGAAATCTCCATCTAGTCTCCTTTGATAGTAGGGATAAACAACACTGAAAAAATAACACCAACAAAAAAATGACCTTAGCATACAGCTTCTAGAGTAACCTCATAGCAACCCTGTTTTTGAAAACTAAGTTAAAGCCAAGGGAGAAGTTGAAGAAAACGTTTAGCCAAAAGGAAATAAAGCAGAACAAAGGGCTTGAGCTTACCTAAATAGTGGCCAAAACTCGATCTAGATCTTAGTGGGTTCCTCGAGCGACAGTGGATGAAACAAAAACTAACTGGGTTCCTCCAGCGACGGCGACGGCGAAGACGAACTGGCCTAGGCTTCTCATACGCGGCTGCGGCCACAACGAATGAAGAGGCGAAGAAGGAACAGAATGAAAAAGGCGAAGAAGGAACAGAGCGAAGAAGGCCTGAGTAGATGAGTATTTTTTTCGAATTTCTTTTAAAATTTAATTTTTTTCTGCAGATTTAAAATTCGCTGAAAAAATACATGCGGATTTAAAATCCACATGAAATCCACCTACAGGTATTCTCTTTTCAAATTTTTTTAAAAAATTAATTTTTCCTGCGGATTTTAAATCCGCAAGTATTTTTTTCTAAATTTTTTTTAAAAATTAATTTTTCCTTCGGATTTAAATTCTGCAGGAAATTTACCTGCGAATTTAAAATCCGCAGGTATTTTTTTTCAGATTTTTTTTAAAAATTAATTTTTCCTGTTGATTTTAAATTCGCAAGACATTTACCTGCGGATTTTAAATCCGCATGTATTTTTTTTCCAAATTTTTTAAAAAATTAATTTTTTTTCCTGCGGATTTAAGATCCGTAGGAAATTTACCTGCGGATTTTTAATCCACAGGTATTTTTTTTCCAAATTTCTTTAAAAAATTATTTTTCCTACGGATTTTAAATCCGTAGGTAATTTTTTTCAAATCTTTTTTAAAAAATTAATTTTTCCTGTGGATTTTAAATTCCGCAGGAAATATACCTGCGGATTTTTTCTGGAGGAAAAATCAGCAGGTATATTGTAATTTTTTAGTAGTGAGCGGCCGATACATAGAGTACAATGATATGATATGATTCAGGTAACCAACCTACCCACACGTAGAGAATAGTTCAGTCTTGTCTTAAATTCAAATTTTAAGAGAAATTGACCCAGAAGAACTATAGGAAAAATAATAACACTGAAGGACCACAAATTTATAAAATTACATAGAAAAATTGTTTTTCTTTTTATATAAACATATACAAGTATAGGAATTTAAACAGGTCTACCAAATAGATCCATAAGATTTTTTTTTCTTTTTAAGTAAATGGATCAAAAATGCTTTTACATGGTACATAGCTCAATTAAAAATTTTGTTAGTTTAACTGTAATGAATCTCAATAATTCAGTTATTCATGTGTTGTTGATGTTTTATGGTTTGTTATTTTTTTAACAATGTACTGTTCTTTTATTCATAGGTGTTGATTTCTGTTTGTTTGTTATAAGCTTATGCATACCTGCAGATTTCGTTTATGAATGTTTATTCATTGAAAAACAAAATTGGTCAACTTTTCAAATTCTTGAATTGGATCTTCAATCATCTCCAACAAAAAAATCACAATTAACAATCATTTTACCATATATCATTCAACAAATTATAATTAATTTACGACTAAGCTTTCTACTGTACTATGGCCAAGGCCCCTTAGATTTTTTTTTTGGTATATATATGAATTAAGAAATAAAGAGACACTATTAATTTTCAGTACTAGAAAATTCAGGTGTTATATTGTGCGAGCTTGCCAAAGGTAGGATATACTTCCTACTCAAAAGCATTTATAAAGAGATTTTTAAATTTCAAAATGTTTACCACTAAAGTCATTATATTGGCAGCAAGATTTAAATTAATGATATCATATATTATAGAAGACAGCTCCTCATCAACTAGATCAACTTTAGTAGGCTATATACTACTTTTACTGTTTTTGGAGGCATGTTCGGGACATTATTAAAACACACGTCCATTGAGATTATAAATAACACCATTTCCTAGAAACTTCTAATATGGTTTGGAAGAGCTTTTATCAAACCTATGAAATATTTACTATTTTTTTCAACTATATACTTTTATAATTACAACTCCCTACTTAGAAGAGTTGCATTCGATTTTGGAATGGAGCTTAAGGATTTTAATGAAAAATTAAAATTTTTAGACAATTTTTATCAAATAAAAATATTAATTAATTTTGATATTTTTGTTTGATTAATTTGATTAAAATAGTCTTGCTAAGGGCTAGTTTATTTAAAATTGCTCTTCTTTTAATTTTAAACAAGCTGGTCCTAAACAGAACTTAAATTTCATGCGTGAATCGATGATGTACAAACATATAATCTTACTATCAACAAATTGATTATTCATTAAATTTATATAGAATTAATTATCATGTAGTTTTATTATTAGATATTGAAAAAAAAATGCACAGCCTTGTGACAAATATATGCAATTGGCTTCCACAACGTTTTAAGGATAGTTTTGTCTTTTCCTTTAAATCTTATATATCAAGTCCATCTTTGACTAGGTCCAATGATCGATTAATTCTTCAATTGGGAACTGATCCCTAATTATCCCTATTTTATTTTACAGTTTTACCCTATTATATTATAATTTATTTTTGGCTAATGAAACTACTTCGTATATAAAATCAATGATTTAACTGCTTTCATAAAGAACCTAATTAGTTCTTGCAATAAAGGAGCTATGGATTAAAGTTAGAAACAAACAAATGCTACATACTCTCCAAATGCAACATCTTCAATGATTTTTCGAATCAAAATGTTTCAATTGTCTTTTATTATGGGTCCTACAAATATATATCATAATGGATTATAGAAAAAGATAAATAATCAAGAGAAATTTATAAGATATGAAATCCTAAAAAACAATTGGAATATTTTCATTGGAAGAGAGTATGGATGATGTGGCACTATGAGGTTTTAGCTTAGCCATTTCAATTTATAAAGTATATTTTAATCCTTAAATGTTAGCCTTTAACTAAATTTATAAACTGAAGAACACTTGAAATAAAGCACAATAAAGATTCCATCAGATGTAAACTTTTAACATCTGCTCATATTTCAAAATATAAATATTATATTAATGGATTGAATTTGAAGTAAGCTTCATGATATTTAATTTTAAAATCATCATTTAAATTTAACGAGTCATTATTTTCTGTTAATAAAATTAACATTGTTAACATTAAAAAATCAAAAATATATTTTATAAACTTTGAGAGATTAAACTAAAACTTAATAAAATTTAGAGGGTTACATGTATCTTTTAGACGTTTTCCTTGAAAAAAAGTATAAAAAAAAAAAAAGTGGTTGAGCTTACCCTTACTTGAGGGGTTGGTTTAATGGTTTTTCTATCTAACCTGGCAGGTCGAGTTTATGCATATTTATGGTTATGTCAACCAACTTAGTCCAATTTCTATATATATCATTTTTATAAAAAATTATAACAAATAAAAAATTGAATAATTGGGAGTTAAATGATATAAAATGTGATAGTGTGAGAGTGGCTATACGATGAAGCATCAAAAACCACGTATCTATATTTTTCTAATTAACTAGTGGTTGGTCCACTTTCTACGTAGAATCTTTCATTAGGCCCCTACCATTTATCCTGTTGCCCTAAAGAGTCCTTCCTCTTTTTACGTATTCACAACTCTATCCTTCGTCCTCAACGTTATTGAAAACCTCATTCCATTTTACTGTGAACATGCAGGAAAAAATATCTTTTTTTAATTTAAAAATTAATCATGAAAATTATATTTGATGTTAAATTGGTGATATATAGGATCAAATCATAGAAAAGGATTAAGGTGCTAGCACCCTCAAATATTTCTTCATATGCATTCAACACTCTAAGTATTTTGTGGCGTATCCAATACTATAGAGTATTTTTCAGGGCACCTGATACAGCACAAAATACTTTAAGGTGATGAATGGATTTAAGAAAATATTTACATACTGTAGATGCACATTAACCCTATACAAAATAAATCACATTGTTCATTTGAGTTTGCATGGATCTTATTATGTATATCAGTGATACTAATTTAAGATAAAGTATGCATTTGGTTATTGAAGTCTACATCAAATTTCAATTTGGTCTCTTAAGTTTAAAGGGTGCATTTTAAGTCCTTTATTATTAATATCTTTAGTTTTACTTTACAAAAAATGATGACTCGTTAAATTTAAATAGTGATTCTAATATTAAATCTGATAAAATATGGTTAAATCTTAAAATATAAAAAAAGTATATTAAATAATTAATATTTAAATATATTTAAATATTATTTAATGTATAACAGCTATTGAATTATTTGGTTAATTAAATTAATATTTGCAAAAAGTATACAGTTTCACTAAAAAAATTTATGTTCCCAACTTTCCTAATTATGAATATTTATGAAGGGTAGTTTGTAGATACCTGTATTATCCAAAAAAAAAAAATTAGTTCGTACCTTGTGGTCATACTTTTTTTTATACATGTCTCTCAAATCTTACAAAATCTTATATGATGAAACATATAAAGGGACGTTTATTGCTTGAGTTATGACTAATAATCATCGTCTATATATTTATATATCTCATCTCAAAATGTCATTATAAAACAATTCAATAAATACTCTAGATAGCTAAAGTCTCCTCTACTTTAGAAACAAGGCATTCGAAAGAAAGGAAAATTTATCATCAGATCTTAAATGAAAGAATTAATTAACCGATTCAAAAAATTTAACCACCTCAATTTGATATGGCGAGATCACTGATAATAGGGAAGGAGTAGCTCCACAAATATATGTTGGGTTATTTTTTCAGTTAATTTATAGGTATTAGTCCTTATCCTTAAAATTTGTCAATTATGGCAAACGTTGTTAACTAAACGACATGTAATTTGCCACAATACACGAAATAAAAAGAGATTTTTACATGTGGAATACATTTTATTTATTGTCAACACAATAAAAAATTATTATGCTCATAATCTCCCCCTTCCTCTATATAATTTGTAATTGATTGATTTTGATTCTATTTAGATTCAGATGGCAGAATAAAACCAAGAGTATGCCAAGTGATCGTCATATCGTCATTTACTAATTTCATTTTTCTTATAAACTAACAAATTATAAGTATGTGAAATAATAATATTATAATT
>JANTPZ010149071.1:0-10403 GCA_025593235.1 Vachellia pachyceras | reverse complement strand
TAAATTCCGTTCATGAGAGTTGTTCTAAATATTTTTCTCTTTCCAATTTTAGCAATATTATATATATTAGAAAATAGTTTGGAATTTAGATTTCTATCTAGCTTGAGTTTTATTTGTAGAAGGTTATAAAATGATAGATATATTTTTATAACCACATTCTATAAGGCTATATTTGTTCATTTGATACTTTGAGTATTTTAAAAATTTAGTTATGTTTAAAAAGAGACATATTTTTCGATATAAAAGATATTTTAACTAAAAATAAAGTTAAGTAGAAAAATATAGAGGAGGATTTATTGATAAATGTGATTGATTTAAAAGTGTTATTTTTTATTACGTGATTTTACAAGTATTTTTATTATTAAAAAAAATAATCTAAAACAATTTATTAGGATAATGAAAATTATTATTGAAATTTTAAACAGTTTAGATTTAAAAAAATATATATATAAATAAAGATATTTAAATTACTTATAAAATACATACTTGGGGTTAGAGTGTGAGCTGAAATGTTTGGTAGATATTTAATTGAATTTTTTTATATTAAATTCATATTTATATTGCTGTGTAGATTAATTGGTGACTGGATTGTGTTTGGTTGCTTTATTCTCAAGGCTAGTGGGATTTAGCTTGGAAGTGAGGTAACCGGGATTAATTTCTTTTATATGCTTGTTGTGGACTGTAAGGTGTTTTCTAACCCTTACTTTCTTTATGAAAAAAAATTAATTGTGATCTAAATGATTTTACATATTTTTTTATATGACCTTCTTCAGTGAAGCAGTGTATTTTTGAACTGTATAAGTGTTTGTTATATATGAAATGCTGTGTCATCTGTAATGAATGATATGATTATGGCATGACATTGGAACTGTATGGATGATGGATGTGCATTTATATTATATTGTGTTATATTGTGGGGTTATTTTTGGGATGAATGAAGAGTGGTGAATTATGGTGCCCCTCAACTTTTGCTAATCCTTGGCCCGGATTTAAGCTAAGTTGGTGTGGGTGGACACCTCCTTACCTCGGCCTGTTGCAGGTGGTATGGGAGGGGGCAGTGTTCTTGAAGTGACTAGCTAGCCGTGGGCCAGGTATACTAGCACTGATAGACTGTACCACGTCCAGAAGTTATAAGGCGGAGCAGGTGGATTGGGGGTTAATTGCTTTTGATAGATATCATATTATTAAATTATTATTATACTAACAAACCTGCTTCTCTGACTTGCATTCCTATCCTGCATATGCTAGAAATTGATTTTGGTTACTGAGACGCCATGTCTCATCCCGTTATTATAATTTTTTCCAGGCGATACCTCTATTTCTGACAGTGGTCGAGGGAAGCAGCCAGAGGCATAATCATCAAGCCTTGTAGGCTCTTTTTGGTATTGGTATTGTATTGAATTTTATATTGCCATATAGAGCCATTATCATAATGCATTGTATTTTGGGAAGGCCAATAAGAACTTCTGGGCCTTGTGATGTTGGTTCAATATTTTGTACCAAGTGATTCGGATTTTATGTGACAATTTGTGAACGGATCGGTGGCAAGGATCCGGGGTGCTATTAAAGGAAGTCGCTTCCGTATAAATCTGTCATTATTTAATTATTTTGATTAAATTAAAATGGTAGAGGTTATTTGGTCTTTTCAGTCACATGTTTCCTTGTTGTCATCGTGTAATTTAGTATTTGAAAGATTACTCGCTCAAATAATTCGATTAAGAGCACAGTTTCCAGACCATGCAATTAAGACAATTCATCTTGATAACGCCAGTGAGTTTTCATCTCAAATTTTCAATGATTAATGCGTGGCAACTGGAATAATGATAGAAAACTCTATTACTCATGTTCACACACATAATGATTTAGCAGAATCATTTATTAATCACCTCCAATTGATAGCTAGACCAACGCTTTTGAGAATAAAACTTCCCATTTCAACTTGGGAACATGCAATTTTGCATGCAGCAACAATTATACGCATCAGGCCAACAAGTTATCATAAATTCTCCCCATTGCAATTAGCTTTTGGTCAGAAGCCATATATTTCCCATCTTAGAATATTTGGATGTGCTGTATTTGTCTCTATTGCTCCACCACAACGCACAAAAATGGGACCTCAATGAAGGTTGGGAATATATGTTGGTTATGAATCTCCATCTATAATAAAGTATTTATAACTATTAAAGATTTATTTACAGCACGTTTTGATGATTGTCATTTTGATGAGACAACTTTCCCAACCTTAGGGGGAGAAAGTAAGCAGCTGGATAAAGAAATCTCATGGAAAATATTATCACTTTTGCATCTAGATCAAAACCATAAAATATCTAAATGGTCTACATGATGGATGAATAGGTCCACATATATCCCCTTGGATACGCTCAAGAAACGCAGGGGATTCAACCCTAACTTTTATCAACGAAGGCCTTATTATTAGGTTTCCTTGAAAACAAGCAGCACATGTGAAGTCCTTAGATTGAAGAATCTTCTGGCTCTTCAATGGATGTCCACGTGAATTTTCAATAATTCTTCGCATCATAGTTGATCCGGGATGGCCTAACCAGTCATGCCAAACAGTAAATGTATTTTTATCAGCAAGCTATTGGCTTACCATAACATTTGTCTCAATTGTACTAATACGTGTATAGTACAAACCAGAAGATAATGCAAGCAATTTTTCTAGCACACATTTTTCTCTATATCTATCAATTGTGATATGTAGATATTCAACATTTTTCTCATGCATAGTCTTTAATTTGATACCCATTTTTGCTGATATCTTTAAAACTCAACAAATTTCTTTGAGACTTAGATGAATACAAAGCATCATCAATCACAAATTTTATCTTTTTGTGTAATATTATAAGTGCTTTTCCGTAGCCTCAATTAACTTTGTAGTACCTGCTATAGTATTGATGCTTGCACTTCTTATTGTTAGATGAGAAAAATATCTTTTGCTTTAAGTATAGTGTGTGTTGTTGCACTGTCTATGAGGCATATATCTTCATTCTTATATCCAATTATTGGAACATCCATAATCTTCAAAAGAAAATAAATGCATTAAAACTAAAATACATGATAAGTAATTATGCCTTTATTACATATTAAAACATTAAGTAGATTTGGGAAACATAAATAAACATAAAAAAATATTTGCATTATTCTCCTAGCCAAACTCATCTAACCACGATTTTCAAAGAAATCAGCTACATCCAAGTGTGTTATAGCATCAAAGCCATTGATATCATCTAACTCATTGAGATCATTATTCTTATTTGTCCCAATATCATCATTTTTGTATGCCTCATTATCATTTGGGAAAGTTAAATTTGCTTCCACATTATTCACACTCCTTTTCATAGAGGCTTGATAAAGTTTCACTTGATGCTCAAACGTACGACAAGTATGTGCCCAATGCCCTGTCATACCACACCGATAACAGTGGTTCTCAACAGCTTTTGAAGGACCACTCTCGTCCTTTTTCTGTCATTCGTTGTATTTTTTCTTCTGCTGGATATTAGAATTATAGCTATTATTGCTATTACCATGATGATAATAATTGCCACGTCACCTACCATGACCATGTCCAGGGCCACGACCATAAGGGTGGTAACTATTACGTGCACTCACATTCACTTCAAGGAATGGAGCAAAATCAGTGGGACGAATCTCATGGTTTTTCATCAAAAGTTCATTATTTTGTTCAGCTATCAAGAGACATGAGATTAATTTAGAATACTTTTTAAAACCTTTCTCTTAATACTGCTACTGCAGGAGTATATTTGAAGCATGAAAGGTGAAAAATGTTTTCTCTAACAAATTCTCATCAGTTATTTTTTCACCACAATTTCAATTGAGAACTGATTTTGAAAACATCTGAATTATACTCGCTTATGGTCTTAAAATCTTGTAACCTCAAATGTATCTAGTCATAGCGAGCTCTAGGCAAGATCACCGTTTTCTGGTGATAATACATTTCCTTTAAATTAATCCACAACTCTAATGGATCTTTCACCGTTAGGTATTCAGCTTTCAGCCCTTCATGGATATGATGGCGAATGAAAATTATTGTCTTAGCCTTTTCTTGACTAGTTGCTTGATTTCCAGAAACATGTAAGAATTCTCGAGAAGATTATATAATTCGTTTGCATAAATCCTTATATGGACTAAAGCAATATGGAAGAATGTGGTATAATCGTCTCAGCAAATATTTATTAAAGGAAGGTTATAAAAATGATCCAGTTTGCCCCATGTGTTTTTATAAAAAGAAATGGATCAAAATTTGTTGTAATCGCTGTATATGTAGATGATTTGAATATAATAGGAACTCCTCAAGAGCTCCAAAAAGCAATTGATTGTTTAAAGAAGGAATTCGAAATGAAGGATCTTGGAAGGACAAAGTTTTGTCTTAGCATACAAATTGAGCATCTGACTAATGGAATTTTTATTCATTAGTCAACTTATGTTGAAAAAATGTTAAAGCGATTTTACATGAATAAAGCACATCCATTAACTATTCCAATGGTAGTAAGATTGCTTGATAAGAAAAATGATCCTTTTCGCCCTCAAGAGAAAAATGAAAAAACTTCTTGGTCCCGAAGTACCATATCTTAGTGCTATATATGCACTAATGTATCTTGCTAATTCAACAAGGCCTGATATTGTATTTACGGTAAATTTATTAGCAAGATTTAGTTCGTGCCCAATGAGAAGGCATTGGAATGGAGTCAAACAAATATTTCGATACCTTCGATGGACAGTTGATATGCTATTATTTTATTCTAATGAATATGTATCTCAATTGATTGGTTATGCAAATGCAGGGCTTTTATCAGATCCACATAAAGGTAAATCTCAAATAAGATATTTATTTACTTGTGGAAGTGCAACTATATATTAGCGTTCAGAAAAACAAACTTTATCGGCTACCTCATCAAATCATGCAGAAATAATCGCAGTTCATGAGGCAAGTCGAGAGTGTCCTTGGCTAAGATCAATGACTCAGCATATCCAAACAATGTGTAGATTATTTTTGGGTCAAAATATCCCAACAGTAGTATATGAAGATAATACAGCATGCATAACTCAATTGAAAGGGGATATATCAAAAGAGATAGAACTAAACATATATTTCCAAAATTCTTTTTCACTTATGATCTCATAAAGAGTGGTGATATAGATATTCAGCAGATTCGCTCATGTGATAATCTTGCAGATTTATTTACAAAGACGTTGCCAACTAGAACATTTCAGAAGTTGGTATATGGTATTGGAATGCGAAGGCTTAAAAAAATAAAGTAATTTTGTCATCAGAATGAGACAATATTATGTACTCTTTTTTCCTTCAGTAGGTTTTTATCCCAATAGATTTTTCCTAGTAAGGTTTTTAATGAGACAAAATTTTATGGACATTAAAGGGGGAGTGTTATAAAATATCATATATTATGGATGTCTATAAACCCTCATCTCTTGGCCTTCATTTCATCATCCATAACCTCTACAATGAATGAATAGTGTTCAAGGGGTCTTTATGCTAATAACTTAAGGATTACAAATTGTATACTAATGGGAATTAAATTTACCATTGATTCTATGTAATTCTTGCTTAAAGTTGAGAACCTATAAATAGGACACTTTGTACCATACCTTTTACACATCTAGGTGAAGAAAGCATTGCTTCATCTTTCTCTCTAATTCCGTCTTCATCTCTTTTATATTTCCTTTAGTTTATAACAATTATATTGAAATTAGATGAAGTTCCGAATTTACTCTGCGTTCAAATTTCAATTGAAGCCCCGTTTCATTAATAAAATGTAATTTAAAGCAAAAACATTTATTATTTAGATTGAAAACTGTGCGATGGAAATGCTCATCGAGCACCTGCTCTGTTAAATTCTATCGTTAGGATCCATTTGGTAAAGCGGTGGAGAAGTACTTATGGGTTTATTCACATAAGCTGAGACAAATATGTGAAGGAGATTGTCTCATTTTGCGGAAAAACACTGTTGAACGTACTTATGAGAATAAGCTGGGCATTGCCAAACAAGCACACGGGCCACCAATTCCCCCGTTTCTTCCACAGGTGGCAGTAAGTTAACGGGAGGCGCAACGGTTAGAATTCGGGGAGAAAGGGAAGGATGGCCATAAAAGAAAGGAAACAGAGCAGAGTGAGTAAAAGTCGGAAAGAGATGGAAGGAATGGCGCAGAAGCCTGAAAGAGAAGGGCCACTGCCACTGGGCGAGCAAAGAATGAGAAACAAATTCACATAAAAAGAGATTTAGAGGAGAGAATGGTGGAGTTGTACCTGACAAAGATTGCGAGGAGGAGCCCAGGAAACCTGTTGGACGATTCCGAGCGCGCTTCATGGTAATGTAAGGGTTGGAGTTGGAGAGCAGAGAGAGGAGTTGACTATGTGAGAGGAGCTTTGTGGTTGTGGGAAGGGAAGAGAGAAGCACTTGAGGGTGGAGGGGGAAGAGAGGAAGAAGGCGAGTGGTGTTAGGTGTGGGGAAGATGACTGTGGTAAATAGGGAAACCTGCGGCTCCTCGAGGACGCGATGGGAGGACAACGCATCACGCAACAATCGCATGTTTGTTCATTCAGGTTCAGGGCCCATCTTCTTCTTCCCTTCATATGTTATCGCGATTAACAATTTTAAATTTAAACTGTTTCTATTCAGATAGTCCTAATTAAATCCGAGATTAATTTTAAAAGTTGTTCAACTTTCTATCCGGTTATTTGATTTGATATTTCTTAAATCTGAATAATATATTATATTCAACTCTATATTTTGATCCGAACTTTAATTTAATGGATTTTGAATTCAAAATATACCTCATGATTCTTCCAAGAGAACCTTTTGATTAATTACTAACTAATTAATTACCTATTGGCCCACAACTGTCGTGGCCGAATTGATTTTCTGGTCACTGGAAATATTTATTTTTTTATTTATTTATGTGTTATAAATTGTATAAATTCGATATAAATCCCCTAATATAAAAAAAATGGACATGAGAAATATCTACTGTAATAATGCGTATGTCCATATCAGATTTGATTGAGGGGTTCAGAGAATGCTAGGAAGAGGCTATGTGGTAGGTGAATATGAGAAGGAAATCTTTGCCTTTGTGTGTTGACATGTGTGGAAGTTAAGATGCAGCGCCATATTTCAGGAAACAGATATTGATTCACAGAGAAACATGCAGAATGCTATTTCTGTTGCAGATGAGTATTGGGGGTGGATGAAGTGGGATGAGTAAGCGCTATGGAGAGGAGGAGGAGGAGGAAGGAGTGCAGTAACCAGAGGAAGCCTGGAGATGATGTCCTGCAAGCTAATATTGTGGCTCCTTTCAGGCGAAAAAGGGCAAAGCTGGAATTGCAGTGGTTGGTAAAGATCATAACGGTGGATTGAAGGATGGCTATGCTTGAAGAGGTGATTCCTCATCAGCTTTCATGTCAAAAGCTTTGGCGCTAAGACTGGCCTAAATAGAATGATAAACCAGTGCCATAATAAACGATGCAGTGTTGAGTCAGATTGTGGGCTGCTGGTTAACATATAGTGTGAAGGTAGGGAACACAGAAACTGTGAATGGAAATGTGTTTAACGAGTTGATGTAGTTATATTCACGACACTCTTGAATAGTGAATGTAAAGCACGTTTTTTAACAAAAATTTGAATATAGTTCATCATATCGTGATGGACTAATCCCTTCCGTTAGACCTAACCTATTGGTAAGACAATGATTTTACTATCAAATTTTATGAATTTTGAAAACTCTTTTCTTAGGCTATGCATTTGAGATGGTTCTAGTTTACACATCAAGCTTGGGATAAATCCCAACAATAGACATTAAAATCACCTCAGTTTAATACCATTTGGGCCTTCTACGATGTTTAAAGCGTTAAACACTACAGTAATACTTTGAACCTTTTAACTTTTTCACATTGACCCAACCCAAGGTGATTCATACCAATGATTAAGCCCCAAGTAACATTTTGTTTTTTTGTTTTTGCTATAGAAGCCCTAAGTAACATTTTGATTAAAACACAATGACCATACAATGACCATAAATAGCTAGGAAAAGCTTTCACCCAAGCCCAATACACTCTTAACCTAAATCGGATACACACCTCAAGATTCAAATGGTCTAGAGAAAGTGAACTTTGGATGAATAGTTCAAACTACAGTTAAGACTATGTTGGGCTCACAGAACAAGCCCACCAAGAAACGGTCCAAACTACTTACTGCAGATTAGGTACTTTTATTCCGGAATATTCCATCTTATGTTTATTTGTATAGGTGTCAATTATATCGTGTAATTTGGGTTTTTAACCTGTCTATAAATAAATACAGAAGGCTTTGAACAGTGCGCCATAATTAATACATTTCTACTCATGTCTTGTTCAAACTTTATCTTACATCATATAATCATATAAACCTAGACTTGTATTGTTCATAAATAAGAAATAGTCCAAAATACAATATAGAGTACAATTCTACAACCATATGACCTCTACCTCCCCTGTCACATGTCACTACCCGTGAGTTTTTATCCCGTGAATTGTAATGACTTTCCATACTTTATCTACATATTTAAATATATATAATATTTTGGTATATGATAGATTATATATATTGATATATATTAAAACATATATAATATTATTAGAAACTAAAAATAAATTGAATGATAAATTTAATTTTAATTGGATACAACTTCAAAATAATTTTTATATATTTATTGTAATTTCTTAATATAAGTTAATTTCAAATTAAAAAATTAAAATTAAATCTAAAATGAATTAAAACCAAAAATTTATGTATATATATTTTTATTATTTTAATCCATATATAATATATTATTGATTGGACAATAATTCTTATATATTTATATAATTATTAATATCATAATTTGTATTTTTCAAAAATATTGTTTTTATATAAAATTTAGGGAAAATCCCATATAAATACTTTTTAAAATTTTAAAATCCCAAATCAGTGTCTATAATTTTCATAATACCAAAATAGTTTGCCTGAATCAATTTGAGATTTCAAAATGTTATTAGTTTACATATGTGACGGAAAAAGAGTTTGACGTGCACATTAGCTGCAGAAAAAAATTAAGAGATAAAAAATTCCATGGGAAATTGTTTTTTTTTTGGTAGTAAGGCCCGGAAAAACAAGTAGCAATGGAGATAATGATGAACTAAATAAAGGGATTTGCAAGGCAAGAGAGATGCATGGTAGGAGAGTTCATGCAGTCCCAGCCTTACATGAGTGTCGTGATCAAAGATTGTGGAGGGATGAAAGTAGCCACTCAACGTTGAGGAGGGGGAATTGATATGGATTCTGATAATAGACGAGAAACCATCGTGATCTCAATATTCATGAAAAAGTATAGATAAGGAGATAAACCCATGCGTTTAATTTGGTGCAGTCTGAAGATGGAGGTATGCATATGTATATGTATGTACGTACGCACTAACTTTATATAAGGGCTTTCTTGTTATGTTTTATTGCCTGAGAAGAAGGTGATAAAAGGTAAGGCATATGAATCATGATGTCCAAGAAAGACATCTATTGTAGTAAGCTATATTAGCTGAGCCATGTGGATACAGGAACACAAAATAAAAAAGAAAAGTTCTGATTCCAGATTGAGGCAGTGGGAAGCGTAGGTCTATTCAGGCCACACATCTCAAACCAAAGTGCGTGTATATATATATATATATATGTAATATATGTATATTCATTCCACTACAAGCAAGCTGCAGTTGGAGAGATAATGTAAATAATAATAATAATAATAACAACAACAACAACAACAACAATAACAACTGCTGCTGCTGCTGTATGAAAGAGAACGATGACTAATCCCTTTGGAATTAATGAACAACGCATCAAGTTTAAAATTTTCAATTCGAAGAATCTCTGTCATAACCTTACATTAAGAACCCATACAAATTATAAAATATATATATATATATATGCATGTTTATTGTGAAAAGGAAATAACTTGGGGCCAAGAATTAGAGAGGAATACCATTGTGTTGTACAGTCAGCTAGATATGGGTCAAATTCAAGTGTGCACCGTATATTGTGGCTCCGTTTGTTTTGCCCGTTGGCACAACGGATGCGCTTACCGAAACACTTTTCCTCTCACATAAATTGCCTCGGAATCTGTGTCCGTTTTCCCAACGGGCTATCCAAACAGAGCAAAAGACAGAGCATGCAGGAGAATTATGCATGCGAGACGATACATGGATCCACAGAGTCACTAATTTACTCAACATTTTATTTCATATACATGGATCGAGTTTTAAACTTTCAACTTTCAAATTAGATTGACACTTTCAAATTGGGTTTCTTTGATCCATATCCTTTTTATTTTTTTTATTTTTGAGT
>JANTPZ010149068.1:0-24246 GCA_025593235.1 Vachellia pachyceras | reverse complement strand
TTGCTGGATCAAGTTTTGCAAATGTAAACTTTATGATATCCAGCTTCATGCGAGGATCAAGGATAATGGCAATTGCAAGAATGATACTATAATCACTCCAGTATTTATCGAACTTTTCAAGCATTCTCACAGCCATATCTTGAATAATAGGATCATCATGATGTACATGTGCTTTCAAGAGCAACTCAATTTTTGATATTTGTGAGAAGTACATGTTGGAGGTGGGATATGTTGAACCAGAAATGAAATTTGTAATGACTGCAAATGGCTTCAACAATGAGCACATTACCTCTGCTCTAGACCATTCTTCATTTGTTGCACAATGATGAAAATTAGAATCAGTAAAGGCCAAGGTAGCAAAAACACGACGATATCTAATTGCACTAGTAAGCATTGCATGTGTCGAATTCCATCTAGTTGGGACATCTAATTTTAATCCCATTGCCGTGTCAACACCACCAACTTGTTCAACACATTTCTTGAAACTTATCATCCTTGCCTCCGATTGCCTTACATATCTAATACTCTCCCTAATCTTGTGAATGGCATTTTCTATTGCTTTCAAGCCATTGTTAACTATGAGATTCAAGATGTGGGCACAACATCTCACGTGGAAAAACTCCCCTTTGCATATCAAACTACTAGCCAAATTCAACTGTTGCTTCAGTAAATTTTGCATGCTATCATTTGCAGAAGCATTATCTAGAGTAATTGAAAATATTTTCTTATCAATCCCCCAGTCTATCAATATATCATGTGCCCTTTTAGCCAATGCAACCCCAGAGTGAGGAGGTTCCATTTTAGAGAATGCAAGTATTTTGCTATTTAAAGTCCATTTCTCATCCACAAAGTGAGCAGTCAAACAAAGGTATCCTTCCGCAGCTATTGAAGTCCAACAATCAGCAGTTAAACTAATTCTACCAGGGCTCATCACTATCTTTTTCTTTAGGATCTCTTTCTGGTTTAAATAGAAATTCCAAACATCCATCACAGCGGTTTTTCTAGTAATGCTTTTAACATCAGGATTTAAATAGGAAAGTAAATCTCTTATTGCCTCATACTCAACAAACGAATAGGGGAGATCGTGTTTAATGATAGCATAAGCAACCATATCTCGAACTTTGTTGGGGTCAATTTTTCTAGCTCTAACATTCCCAGCATGGTCTAACATCATAGCACCAACATCCTTATATTTTGGAAGTGAAACACATGTGTTAATATGACGTCGAAGAGTTGAAGTCCCATAATCCTTACCTCCCACAATATATTCTTTTGCACACCCATTACATTTAGCTTTTTCTTTGCCATCCACTATTCCAATTTTAGTAAAATGCTTCCAAACATCAGATGTGTTTTTCTTTGCCTTCTTACTTGAATTGCCTTGTTCTACAGACAATTCAAGTTGTGTAGACTGATCATCCGCATTAGCCATGTTGTCCTTATACTTCATAGTTCATAAGCAATGAACATACAAAGATGTTTATAAAAATTAGATATGTGAATATTCAGCAATGAACATACAAGGATTCAATGAACATACAAGCAATGAACATATTCACATATTCCAATCCAAAAGCATATAGTCTATTTAGGTCCAAAAGCTCAACAATTCATGGAGTTGTAAGCTCAACCTTAAGTCCTTAACAATATAAGGACTACTAAATACTAATCATCAAATTAAGTCTATTTTGGTGATATTGAAATTGATTCATTTAATAATAATGATAGGTTCACAAAAGCAACATCACAGATTCACAATCACCTACATATGCAGAAACATTTATAATATCATTATCCTAAATCAATGCCTGCCGAGACAGAGGGGTAGCTAGCCTGAACAATTATTCGTTGGAAACTTGGAATGATAATAAAGCTCAGTCAAACTAGTATTCTGGTCCTTTTTCTTGTTTAGGTGCCTGTTTATAAAGCTGAGATAGCACCTCAAAACATGAGAGGTAGCTTTGGATCTGTTAACCAAGTTTGGCCCTTAGTTTTGCTTCTTGATAAACTGTTTATCTGACTTG
This sequence comes from Vachellia pachyceras, assembly GCA_025593235.1. NCBI lineage: Eukaryota > Viridiplantae > Streptophyta > Magnoliopsida > Fabales > Fabaceae > Vachellia > Vachellia pachyceras. The sequence continues at coordinate 22,222 of JANTPZ010149068.1, read as the reverse complement.
TTGTTCAATTTCAATAATGACATTCATATAACATTTCCTTTTGTTTCAACTCTCCATTTCAAGAAAAACAATGCCTGCCTAAATCAACAAGACAAGAAAAACAATGAACAACCTGTACAGTACAATGAACAACCACTGAACACAAGATGGAGGCAATGAACACAAGACAGAACAAGACAGCCGAGACAGAGCAAGACAGAATTTTTGTTGAAGTATGAACATATTATAAGAATTTTTTGAGTAAGAAAAACACTACCTGTCGAGACTCGAGACTGGGGGCAGTCCAACAACTACGAAGGCAGATCAGGAGAGGAGACTGGTCTGGGAATTAGAAGTGAAGCGATGTGCGAATCAGCGAGCCACTGATGTCGCCTGTCGGAGGGAGTCGGGGTCTCGGGGAAGGAGGGAGGGAGTGACGACTCTGAGAACTGGAAGCCTGGAAGCAATGTGCGACTACGAATCAGCGTCAGTGAGCCAGCGCAGTTCGTAAAAACCAGTAGCCCTACCTAGCAGCAGGCAAGCAGCCGATGGTCTCCAATCTCCGATGCAAAGCTACTCTGGGACTGGGAGTCTGGTCTGGGTCTCCGTCGCCTGTCAAAGTGTCAGAGGGTCGGGGTCTCGCCGTCTCAGCTCTCGGAGAAGGACTGACGAGTGACGAGGGAGGGAGAGGGAGAGGGAGTGACGACGAGCCAGGGAGCGACGACGTCGACAAGCACAGTCACAGAGGAGCAGCGAGTGAAAATGAAATTAGGCTTAGGGGTTGATTTGCATTTGCGTTTCCATTTCCTTCTCTTTACACTTTACAGTCAGTCAATCACCGAGTCATGCGTTATGACCCGCGGGTTCAACGGGGCGGGTTGACATAACCCGCCCCCCTATTGGGCTGGCTGAAAGCCAATGGCGGGTTAGGGGGTTGGGCCCGCGGGCCCAACCCGTTTTACCACTACTAGCCCATACCCTGCCCCGTGAAATGGTAACCTCGCCCGTTTTGAACCCGCCCGTCACGGGTCCAAAACGGGCAGGATTAAACGGGCATTTTACACTGGGTTCTGGGCGGGGCGGGCTTTTTTGTTCACCCCTAGCACTGATTACGTCAGGCTACAAGAACGTATTACCAAAATAATACTTTACTACCTACACATGAAATTAAATATAAAATATCATAAAAAAATTTTCTATGTAAATAATAGAAAGATAAACAAACTGTACAAGTAAGCATATAAACAACTGCGTCTCAATTCTCAACTACAAAACGTAGCTATCATTATAACTTTTAACAATTTTTAGTCAACAGCACAAACGATAATAATAACGTTAATATTAATATCATCATGTTTTCTTATTCTCAACGTCTTTTTCGACCTTACAAATGTTCTTATTACTACTTTAAAGCAATTGACCCCTTTTTTAACACTTCTCAGGAGCCTAAAAGCCCGTTCAATAGTGTTTTTTATAAAACGAAATAATCTCCTTTACATATTCTCCTTAACTTACATAAAAACACTTTTTTATCGTGTTTCCCAATGGCCCCATTAATGTCCGTATGAAGTTGAAATTATATTTGGAAAAATACATTTGTAAGCAAAATAATATATTTTGTTTGTAAGATGCTTAGCGGTTGGCATGTGATACCAACTTATTTTCTCGTAATTGTTATGATAGCTTGATGTCTTGATGATGATTATATATGAATTATCATTTGGTGGCTCATATATAATATGATATGCTTACACACATACACAATGCATTCTTATTTTTCACAACTTGTTCTCTTACATCTTCTTACTTCTTAGTTTATTTTTTTGCCAACAAATAAAAACATTAAATTGAAAACAAACGAAATTACAAAGTCATAACGAAAACCAAAACAAATAACTAACCTAAAGACGGTAAACTAGGCACAAGCAAAAGAACAGCATCAAAAAAACATTAAAAAGTTCAACATTATTATAAGACAAGTCTCTAGCGTCAACCCTCCTGACTACCTCTGACTATGACGGACCTTGAGTTACCCAATTGAAAAGGTAAGAACCGTCTAAAGAAGCTTTGACGAACCACCTGACTGCCAAATATGCTTCCAACGGAATCCATATATAAAAATGGTTCCTGATCAAATTCCTTGAGGAAAGAAACTTAAGGAGAACAATAATCATCTTGACAATTATGAAGCCACAAGTTTAGACTTATACATGAAACGGGTAAATTAAAGAATGGACGATTCCACTATATATAGGATCTTTCAGATGCCAAGTTATGCAAACATTCAATGGCATCCCCCAAAACGGGGCTTTGTACGTGATAATAAAAGCGGGTGGATATGCGGATTTCAGCAGAAGTTAGGGTACACTGCTTGCTGCGGAAATCCTTGGTGCCATTAGGAGCCTGCAAATTTGCCAATGGGTGAAGATAGACAAGTATCAAACGTTACGTACAATCTTCAGAAGCCCTTCACTTACAACGAATTGATTGTGGCCTGGCATAAATATCCACTGAACAAAGAGATTCAGATCTTAAGATCGATCATCTTCTCGAATTGGAATTTTGAGATTTGGCATGAAGAAAAGGTACTCGATGTGTACTTTATCAGGCTGTTTAGGAATGCATTTTAGAGGCCATGGAATGTATTCACAAGTAAGAATGCATTTTGCAGAAGGAATAGTTATTTAGGACAGATGGTAGGTAGAATGTATTCTGAAATGCATTTTGGGAAGAACGAAAAAAAATGTTCTTTCTACCAAATGCATTCCAGATCGTGACCTCAACATTACAAGTTAAAACTTAGATGTAAAAATTTTAAATCGCGACCTAAAACACTCCACCAACTTTTTATCTTTTTATTTCCCCCTAATGAGATAATATATATTATTATCTTTTTACCACATTTATCTAAATAAGTTTTCATTTTCTTTTGGACAAAATTCATTTTTTAAAATTCGTTTTGAGCAAAAAGTTATTCTCCCAACGTTTTTTTTTAAACGAATCCTTGAATGTTTTTACATATTTATCCAGCTATGTATAACTCTTTCACAACATTCATTTAACACATTGCAAGGACAAATAATAGATTAGTGGTAAAAAGTGAAACTGGTAGATTTTATTATTATTATTATTATTATTATTATTATTATTATTATTATTGCTGCTATTATTTGTGAGAAAACAGAACATGAGGCATGCTGTGGTGTGGGGTCCGTTAGATTTAAAATCTAATAATGCAAAATTGATAGACATGGGTCCCACCACACCGTTCGAGATTTGATTGAATTCCCTCCCTCGCCGTTTTAGATTCGTTTCCATTTGATTCTCAATAGCCAATCTCTTAACATAACATGGCTTAATGATGGGGAAAAAATATTTATTAATTAATTTATTCAGTCAATCGCTAACCACAGCATTTAAGCACAAAGAAAAACACAGAAAATTATTGCCGTTAATTAGTTTTATGAAAAAAACCGTCCTTAATTAACTAGTAAATGGAATTTGCAATTCCGTGTTGTAATTACTAACGGAATATTTCTTTCATCAATTCGATTTTGTTTCCAAGGAATGGTTTGTATTATCTATACAATCTCCCATGCATGATATAAGCTTCACTTACATTTTTTTAATTAAAAAAGTTAAATAAATTGTTTTAAATTATACGTATTCAAAATACTTACTTGTATCATTATATAATATATCTATTTATAAATTAAAAAAATTAATTTAGTGATAAAATGGTAAATGTATCGTTTTATTTAAATTTATTAATATCTTTTTAAAAAGTCAACTACTCATACTAAGTATTGAAAGTCATAGACCTTAAACAATGTGTTTGTTTGAAAAACTTTTGAAAGAATAAATGTTAGCCATAAGATGTTTTGAAAAATGAATTTTGTCCAGAATGTATTTATGTTTGGATAATCGTTGATTCAAAATACATTCTACCAAGAAGAAGCTTATTGCTTAGAATTTTTTTTTGAAATTAGGAGTTGTCAAATGTTAGAGCCGACAAGTCAATGAACTTTTAAACTTAAAATACATTTTGAACAAGGATTTACAAATAAACACAATATGACTTAAATTCTTTAACATTATAAAAGGTGAAAGAGCATTGTCTAGATATATTTATATATAAGTAGCATTAATATACATATATATTTTATAATTATATAATATTTTTAATAGTTGTAGTAGGTGACAGAAATTAAATACAGGCTGACACATGAGAGGTATAAATGTGTGTGTGTATGAAGATCCATAGTGGTTGGCATGTGATACCACCTCTTACATTCACGTTACTATATTGTTACAGATTGCTTTTTCGTTATTATTATAATTATGATTGGGTGGTGGCTTATATGTATAATTAGAGTTCAATGATATTTTTATTTCTAAATTAAAATCGTTTCATGAAATATATATTGAATAATGTTCTAAACTACTTCTTGCTGTAGTATTGTCATTCTAATGTTATTAAAATCGTTGTAATATCCTAATGGATCACTGAACTTTAAGGTGCTAATTATTCCTATGTATCAATACTTTTTAGACATAAAAATTATCTTTATTTCAGAGTTAACATAAAGTTATTCCTATATCAATACTTTTTAGAGATAAAAATTATCTTTAATTCAGAGTTAATATAAAGTTAATTGTTAATGGTAGGCAATATTGTGACGATTTGACACTTTGTGGGGGGGGGGTTGTTCCAATTAATAATTTAAACTATTCGGTCATGCTCGTGTGATATAGTTTTGAGGACAAAAATATTCTTTAATCCCATAATATATTACAGGGAAAATCCAAATAAAATTGATTGAATTACTCAAAATTTAATTTATATCATTCAATTTAACAAATCATTAATTAAGTTATATGATACAATTAGAGATTTAAAGGAGGTCAAATTACCTTCATATCCTTTACTTATTAAATGTGACTTTTCCTACCTAGGAATTTGAATGTGATTTCATACTCACATGTTAATACTTAATAATTACATGAACTCATGGATAGATAAGCATTTTCATTAAAAAAAAATTACTTTCCTATGACACCGTTTGCTATTGCTTGGCTTCCTCACCCAAGAAAAAAGCAAAGTTTCATTGTGAAAGGCAATGGTGAGGATGAATAAGAAATGGAATAACTATGAATATTGAAAAGAGATTCCTTCTGATCTCCAGCACATTTAGAACATCGTTTTTTAAAAACTAAAAATGATATTAGTTTTAATAACTAAAATATATGGAAGTAATTTGATCTAATTTCTAAATTTTTAATTGTATCAAAAAATATAATTAATTATTTGGTAAGTTTAATCAAAATTAGAATTTGACTAATTCCACCGTTTTTTGGGATTTTTCGTATGTTATATATACAACTCATGCTTAGAGTAACATGGGTTTCATTAATTAAATTCCTAATTTTGTTTTAATAATATATCATCTTATCCTACAATTGTTTATACCTTCCTTCACCTTTCTCTTATCTTTTTTAATCGGACATGACAACTTTACTCTTAAATAAACTTTCGGGTTAACATTACTTGTGAGAGGAAACTTTCAAGATAAATTTACACTTTAACCTCATTTTTAATTTGCATGCAAACAAAAAACCTATTTATATTTTTAATATAAAAACTTATATATATGTATGTATAATATAGAGCATAAATATTGTATGAGCCATATTAGCGGACAAAAAAGAGAGTTTAAATTTTCACCGTTTTATAGATTTGTTTTCAAATATTGACATCCAAAAAATGGTTAATCCATCATAATATCATAAGTAAATTTTAAATGCGTGTTGTAAGTTTAGCTCACACTTAATAAAGCCTAAACGTAAATGCCTGTAACAAAATAATACTTGTACTTAACCAAAAAAAAAAATCAGAATTTTAACTTACAACTCTTTATATATGTAATTTTTTATTTTGGATTTGGATAAAGTTTTCCAATATACTACTAATTGTTTATATGGAAGTAGCGAAATTTCAATTCACAGGTCATGTTATTAATCCAAGAGATGGCACAGCGTTTGTAATGTAACTTGGAGTATTGGCCATATTATTGGTCAAACACTAATGCCTCAAAATTAGCAGTCAAATTCAAATTTGTGTTCGGTTCTAACATTCGCAGATATTTAGGTTCCATATTTCAGATCTGAAATCCAGATCATGTCAGCATCTGCTCGCCAGCTTACCGTACAAGATGATCATAAAGACCGTATAAAACAGAAGAAATCCAAAATAAAATCGGATTAATTTATGCTATCAACCCTTAATATAATAATCAATTAATTTTTTTAATATTAAGAAAATTAACTATATGGTATATTTATAATTTTTAAACTAGTTTGTTGATTTATGAATTCATAACCCAACGCAAGTGTTCCACATCATATTAATTAAACACTTCATTTAATTTTTTTAAATTTTTAAAAGGTCAATTGACTACCATTTTAAATACTTAGTAGTTATAATAACGGTCAATTTCGCCTTTCGTGCCTCATGAGGGTATGGAATTAGAGTCATACTGTGCATATCTGAAAAGAACTTTTCCCAACTGTGCACGCAAGTAAAAACAAAATCACCTTTAAATCCGTAAAAATCGTATCGAAATCCGTAAATTTTTCTTGGATTCCGTAAATTCTTCTTGAAATTCGTAAACTTCTTTCTCCCAATGGATTCCCAAACGCACCCACTCTGGGCTTGTTTGGGAAGTTCGTTGAGAGAACGATAACATATTCCAACGTAAATATATGAGAGGAATTTTATCTCAGTAAGCGCAGGAATGGATTTTGGGGAGGCAGAAAAGCCCTCTATCTTGTAAGGGTTTTGTTTCCTAATATTATTCAAATCACTTTTTTAATCTCATGATTTTATCTTTTTCTTAAGAAAAAAGAAAAATTAAAAGTGCAAGTGAAAAACAAAGGAGTGTAACTGAACCTGAGCTGAATCAAAGGTTTGACTTTGAATGAGTAGTGTGTTGGGGGAGTGCCCAGAAATGGGTACCCGAATTAGTTTTGAACGGGCCCGTAATTTACCTCACTCGCACCCTCCTCGCTTGTTCTGCACGTCCCACTAGGTCGGTCACACTGAAAACGGAGAATTGTATTACACGCGCCTGTGGTCACGTGGCCTTTATTTTTTTTTAAAACCTGACGACTGAAATTTACATTTGCTTTTATTATCATCATACTATAATTGAATTTGTAACTATAAAGTTTGTTTCACTCTGCAACAAATATAACCCATTTTCAAACAACCATAAAATTATTCAATTAATTGCGGAAAAAATTATTCAATTAATTCCTATATTCTGAATTCTGACAAAAAACAAAAAAGAAGGAAAATTTCAAGTCTCAAATAAATGATTTAATTATAAAAAAGTATTAATGATGATACTATTAAATATGTTATTATTTTTTGCACTGAAAACTGAAATTTATCATTGAAATGTCATCAATGTTTATTGAATTTTTAAATGATTAAGTTCATTATTTGTCCCAATAATAATTCCATCCAGAAAAAGGAATTTTCGTGTCAAGCAAGAAAATTTGCATGTAGGTAATTAATTTTTTCAATATATAAAAATCCTTATTGTTTGATTTGATATTTTTAACACATGACCTTCATGAAATTTTATCTGCAGAAATTCTATAAATTAAAAATTGATCTAAAAGATGAATATAATGGATCAAACTATCAAGGCTTAATTTTTAAAAAAAACCATGAAATCTCATTTAAAATTAAGTAAATTATAAGGACTTATAATTAATTTTTCCTAAATTTTGAGGTGTTGCATTGAAATTAGAAACGGTTAGAAATATAGTGAGAAAAAGCATACTCATTTTATTTATTATTATGTTTAGTTTTTTCATTTTGTATAATGTATATTTGATATAAATAAAATTAAGTAGTTATTGAATTTTATTACATTACTAACGAAGATTAAGATTTTTTGCGTAAAAATACTAAAAATGACATATAAATAAAATAAAAAAGAGTAAAACTCGAGCCTTTGTTGAATCTATTTATTCTCCAATCACTCACTCATTGGCATATGGAAATGTGATTTTACAAATCACCCAATTTTGTTTGAGATAGTTTTTTTTTGTATTCATGGGAATTTTGTAAAATTTCTTTTTTAAAAAAATTAATTTTTTCTAGAAAGAGGAATTAAAAAAAAGGTTCAACCATTATATGCTTTTTTAATTTTCTTTTTCTTTTTGTTAATTTTTAAAAGAACATTTATTTAAAATATTTTTAGGCGGAAACGTATTTAAGTAAGCGGTTCTTTCTAGAAAGGAGTGGAGAGAGGTTAAAGCAGAAAAAAAAAAAAAGGACTGTTCAAAAGGCGTGCAGACTTGGGCGAACCATTTGGACGAACCACTCCACTCCTGAGACCATGACCTACAACCTGCTAGGGTCTCGGTCAACGCCCCTTTGACCACAATAACGACAAAACCAGGGTCATTTCTGTAAATCTACCCCTCTTCCTCCTCATTAACTTTTTTTTAATGACCTAAAGGAATTGAATTAATAAATCTATTTACCATTTTTTAAAACTAATTTAGCTAACCATAATCTGAAATACAATCTAAAACTACAAATAAATATTTCAGAGCACTAAAGAAATTTTACATATTTCACAAATCACTAAATATATTAATATATTTAGAGTATACTACTAATAATTAAATGAAAATTTATGATTGTTTCCTATTTTGAAAATTTATTAGATGTAAGACAATCCTTACATTTATGATAATTTATTGAATAAAAACGTTGTTGTTGTGGTACAAATAAATTACAAACTTATTTTATCGTAATTGATTTAACTTTTTTTAATGATTTTACTAAGTTCAAGCAGGTGAATGAAATGAGTTTATCTTTTTATTGATTCCGTGGACAGCCAAACAACAGTCACTATGTCTCCGTGACAATGCAGTTTATATATATATATATATATATATCAATTCTAAATATATATTTTTTTTTGGCCAAAAAAAAAAATTCTAAATATTTTTCGTTGCTGTCTAGTTAAGATTTATTTTAAACCTTCAGCTTTGACGTTGCCGTCGTCGAAATCTTTGGAGCTTTATGCGAGTGGGAGCGATTCATTTTCCACTTATAGATAAATTTCACACTTCGCTTTGCTATCTCTTTATCTCTCACATAGAGAGAGAGAGACAAGATACAACACATCACGGACAGAGAGAGAGAGAAGGCTCTTCAAGAAAATATGAGAACCCGTGGAGGGATTTTTTATCCTCGAGCCGTAACAATTATGTGTGCCTCCGATGAAGCCGCCGTCGTCGGAAGATTGTGTTCAGATTTAAAAGTCGTTTCTAAGAGAAACAAGGACTTGGATATTGATTCCTTTGTTAGCCGGAAAAAGCGCAAGAAGTCGCCGGAAGATGCTTCCGGCGACCACTGTTTCTTCGATTCCTTACACGATGACCTTATCCTCGTTATTCTCTCCAAACTCAGTTCCTCCGCCGCTTCCCCTTCCGACTTCATCAATGTCTTGATCACGTACGTAATATTTTCAACTTCTCTCTCTGGCACTCTTGAATCTGTTTTAACCTTTGATCTTGAATCATGAACCTGACATGATTGATTTTGGGTAACAGGTGTAAGAGATTAAACGGATTAGGTCTGAGTGCTTCTGTGTTGTCCAAGGCTTCGCCGAAGGCCTTGGCCGTGAGGCCCAAGAACTGGTGCGAATCTGCTCATCGTTTTCTGAAACTGTGCGTAGATGCCGGAAACGTCGAAGCCTGCTATACTCTGGGCATGGTTAGTGGAGAATGATTCGTTTCTTTTTCTCTGAAATTAGAAATTTTGTTTTTAAACTTCAGAATCCGTCACATTTGTGGTAAAAGTATTGAATGTGGACTTCTTTCCGTTTGCAGATTCGTTTCTATTGTTTGCAAAACAGGGGAAGCGGAGCCTCGCTGCTGGCCAAGGCGGCGATTAACTCTCACGCTCCGGCAATGTACTCCCTCGCCGTCATACAGTTCAACGGCAGTGGCGGCACCAAGAACGACAAGGACCTCAGGGCTGGTGTGGCTCTCTGCGCTCGAGCCGCCTTCCTCGGCCACATAGACGCCCTGAGGGAGCTCGGGCACTGTTTACAAGATGGCTACGGCGTCCGGCAAAACATCATAGAGGGGCGGCGCTTCCTCGTCCAAGCCAACGCTCGAGAGCTAGCCGCCGTGCTCTCCTCATCGGCTCCGCCAGGTATCCCCTCGCGCTCTTGGCTCACGTGGAACCTCCACCAAGTCCCTCAGCCGCACTCTCATCATCCTCCTCATCTGCGGCATCTGACCGGGTCGGCTTGCCCGCTTCTTAGTGATTTCGGATGCAACGTCCCAGCTCCAGAGGCCCACCCAGCAAACAGATTCTTAACAGAATGGTTCGCGACACGGGGCGGGTTTCCCGGGCCGGGTCTGCGTCTCTGTTCGCATGAAGGTTGTGGTCGGCCTGAGACGCGGCGGCACGAATTCCGGAGGTGTTCAGTGTGTGGGACAGTGAATTATTGCTCACGCGCGTGTCAGGCGCTTGATTGGAAGTTCCGGCACAAGGTCGGGTGCACGCCGGTTGAGAGATGGGTGGACGATGAGGGCGAAGAGGCCGTTGGTGATGATGCCGGCGGAGTTAACGGCGACGTCGAGATGGCTGACGATAGTTAGATTCATTTTTAAAACAGTAACGGTGACGTTAGATGAAGCGTTTTTTTGGTGAGAAAAATCGCCAAAAAAAAATTGGACGGAGATGACAGATCACCGACGCTTAGTGATGGGAGTGGTTCGCCGGTGACGCGTGGACTGGTTCACCTCTTTCACTTACCCAAATTCATTTTGGTCAATTTTTGAAATTGTAAAAAAATCAAAAATTAAAAAAAAATCTCTTTACGACTTGTCGTTCTCATTTTTTTTTTCAGAATATACATTCCTCGACTTCCACAAAATTTACCTTATTAAAAACTGCACTATCATCCAACAAAAACGACATATAATAGCATTCTAAAATAATTTTATTTTTTCTACTAAAATAAGTTTGCTCTGAATCTGAATTATTTATTTCCCCACTTCAGGACAGTTCTTATATCGACATCTTAATAGCCCTTCACAAATAATTGGATGCAATCATTTAATGAAATTTTACACATATGGAAATCTTAATTTAATTTATTTCCCTTTGTTGAACTGAAATATTTTATATAATAAAGTGAAATGAAAAATGAAAAAAAATTATTGACTGATGTCACTATTTTTTTTGTGAAAATTGATTGACGTGATTGAATTTTCTACTCTAATAATGAATTTTTGTTAATACAATCTGATAATTTTGTTTCTGGCCATCAGTTTTTCAAATTATTACTATTTTTTCCAAATTCTCAAATTATTACTCATTTAATTTTAAAATAAAACTATAAAATGAATTTTATATTAAATTATTATTTACCGTTTTGGCCTAGTGGCTAATCATGCAAGTCCTATTTGTTGGTGGTTCAATCGGTGCAGACATATTTTAGTGATTGAAACAGAGACAATTAAAAAAGGAGTGATAATTATCTTTTTTTTTAAAAAAGGAATAGAGAGGGTGGAAGAGACGTGCGATTCGGAAGCAGAGTGGAGGAATATATGAGTGTGTTGGAAAATCTTTTTTTTGGAGTGATCATGAAAATAAAATAATAATTTTTTAAAAATTTATCAAAAATTAATGAACAAAATATCTTAAATATTGATAAATTTACCATTATTCCAACAGTAATTGATCCGGTTGTCATTAACAACCTTACCGACCATTAATAACAATCGGACCATCTACAGTTTGATAGTAATTTTATCAATTTTTAGAACATTTTATTTATTAATCGAATGATTTGAGATCTGATTGTAAATTTTTCTAATTTTTTATGGAAGAAAATAAAAATAAAATAAGTAGTAGAAAATGATTGAGAAGTTGATATTAGACATGTAATGTCAAATGTGGGAATAATAATTTAAGATTATATTGAAAATATTGTTTAAACTGGAAAAACAAAGTCAGATGGTGTGGGCCCACTTCTTTTTATTTTTATTTTGTGAAAATATGGTGTGAGAGAGAGGAGAGCCGCTCACTTTTTCTGCCTATATGCTCATTTCATTACACGAGTCATAATAATAATTAATTTAATAATGATATTTCGAATATTTAATATATGAGTTAATTAAACTTTTAAAAGGTTAAAAAAAGTTAAATGTGATATTTAGAAGAATTTACTTTATCTGTTTATAAATCACACATATTAATTTAAAAAATGATCTCAGTTCAATAAATATAAATATTTTATCGATAATTCTACTTTCACTTGCACCTAAGCTTTGTCAACCACTCATCAGTGAGACGCATCCCAAATTTGAATCTTTTTCCTTTTTATATTCTTTGTCTTTATTCTGAATCATTACATTAAAATTTTAGTCAGATTCCACTGCCTTTTAAGAGAGAGAGTCTTCACAAAAAAAACAGAGAGAGAGATACACACACATATAGTTTAGGAGTTATGAGAGTTGCTCAAACGAAGGGATTATGAGATCAGGCATGCAGGGGATCCTATGAAATTGATAAGCAATTATTGATTTTTAAATAGACGAAAGTATATATTTTTTATTATTCCAACTTTATACACAATTTTATTTTAATTCCATAATTTTATAAAGTGTTTTTTAATCTTATAATCTTAATACAATTAATTTCGTGGAAAAATGTTGACGTTAACATTTTACATGCTGAAATGTTCATACATTATGTTTATAAAGTGTCCTTTTAATCTTATAGCTCTAACCATAAGTTTCATAAACAAAGAAAAAAATTGTTAACACTAATGAACCTTTTTTTGCAGAACTAATATTGAACTTTTACATCTTCATAAAACATTCAGAAATATTAACATATCCAGTTTAATTTTTTTAAATAACTATGATTGTGGGAGAAATCATTGTCTTAGAGTTAATGAACTAGAAAAAAAAAACCACCCTCCATTTCTTTTTATATAGAGCAACTACCATATTTAGCTTATTTCTATTTATAAAAAACATTTAGAATTAGTCTAAAATTTTTCTCGATCGTGAGTATCCTATTTTTCATCCATTTAATTCCTCATTTTAATTCTAATATGTAAGGGTATTTTTTGTACAAAAGTTACAATTTCATATATTTATTAACATTCACCAATTTTTTCATCGATAAAATTCAGTTAAGTTTTTCTTATAAAAGCAATGAATAGAGTAAAGTTAAGAGATCGTATTGTCATCAAATGTTGATTCAATTGGTAAGGAGTTGACTCAAAACTCATAATGAGATGAGTTCAAATCCTAATATTGATATAAGAACACAAGTATCTCTATAAGTGCTTTGTGAGCTCAGATAATGCCCAACCCTGTTGAACTATCAGAATCCAGCTCACTTAAACTTTCTGATACAGGAATTATCAGATAACCCTGTAAAATAAGGATTTGATGAGTTAAAATCTTAAATGAACTTGTCTGTAGATATTACTTATTAGCTATGAAAGGCTCAACAATAGTTGATCAAACTTTTATAACCTATTCGATTAGCTAAAGCCTTAGATAAACTCATATCTATATCCTTAGTTATAAAACGCTCAATAAGAGTTTATCAAACTCTTGTAACCTTATTGATCAACTAAAACACTAGATGAATTCATTTATGGATCATTAGTTATAAAAAAGTTCTCAATCATAAATTCCTAATAGAATGGAACCTATCCATTGGATCAATATGCAATTGAGTTTCTATTGCATGTAAATGTAAGCGAGATTAAACCATATGTAATTAAACTTTCACGAATATACAAAATGACACAAAATTTTTAAAAAATGCAAATGCAACTGACTTTTTACGATATGCAACCGAGCTTTTGTAAGGATATAATGTGTATGTTCGTCTCATTCTCTAAATAGGACAATGAGGGATTTATCCACAATTTTCTTGAAATGTTTTTTTGGGGTCAAAACGCTGTTATTCCTTGGCATAAGTATATAAGGAGTTATGTCATCGTATGCATATACAAGTGGTCTATAATTAAGATAAAGATGAAGGTGAGAATTCAAAATGGATATAAGCAACTCGTACACTAACTCAATTATCTTACGCAATAAGTCCTTTTTTATATATATTTTCTCTCTTGTACTAATATCATTCAAGACTTGTTAGCTTACACCAACATTTATGATCCATATATTCTTATGAAAATTATCATTGCACTTTGGAAATCTAATCCGGAAATTCATACTGGTAATTATTTTTTGAGGAATATTCCATTTAATCACGAGTGAGGATTTATTTGTTTATTTATTTTCAATTGATACTTTTAAACGGGGAAATTTTTAAAATTTATTTTTATCTACATGCTAAGTTAATAATATGACTGTATCTTGTAGGTGTTGATATAAGGTGGTTTTAGGGAGTACCGAGTTTTTACTATTAATTTAATCGTGTTGGTTTCATTTACCACCGGCGAAAAATTGAATTAATTAACCACGGATAAAACCATTATATTGATGAAGATGAAGTTGGAAACTTTAAGAGGGTTCAATTATATGAAAAATAATATTTGAGTATTTGCAGTTAAAGTTTTCAAAAATTTGTTTTATTAAATGATCTAGAAATTTCATATTTAAAGATAAAAATATAAAAAAAATAGGAAAACATATACAAATTGTTTTATCTTTTTTTTTTAAATATTTTTCATTTTAAGAAAATTGACCAAAAATTAATTACCAAACATTTTTTTATTTTTTTTATTTTTGCTTTTAGAGATAAAAAATTATTTTGGAAATAGGAAACAAACAACAATTTCAGGCAAAGATGTAGTTTCAGATGTTCAACGATAACAAAGTAGTGAAAAATTATAATCATATTAAATAATTATAAATAAAATTTCGGTTATCTTATCTGCACCTTATTTTGGCATAAATTTGGTATAAATAAAATCAATGTTTGTAACCAACTCACCATCTCGAAACTTCCTCCTGCTCCTCCTCCATAGTTTTGAATTGAAGCTGGCAAAATAGATTTCTCTTCGACATATTTTCTCTAACTTTTTTGAAAATAATATTTTGGATACTCAAATAGGAAAAATCGTTTTTGAAACTATGGTTATTCAACTTTTCTCTGGACTCTTGTCATTTTTGTTTATGTTTGGAAAGCGATTTCGTTTTTCCGTTTCTTTTATAGATAATTTCTAGGATGTTGTTTTAAAATAAATTTTACAGCTATAATGTATAAATATATAAATTTTTCCTTCAAATTTTGATTTCATTTTAAAATAATTAATTAAAATAATGATAATAGAAATCAAGTATAATTACATTTTATTTTAATAGAATGGTATTCCTTTTTTTTAAAATAAACCTCACATCTGTGATGATATAACTTGATAAAAGATCGATCTTAGTTTTATATTTGGAATAAAGGTAATGGATTACATGTTTCAAAAGGGTCCACATATGAACTTCAAGTCCAATCCACACTAATCAAGCTTTATCTAACAAGCCCAACATTGCATTTTCCACTTTTTTTTTGGGCCAGGCAACATTCCATGTTCACATGCATTACAAAAACAAAGCCATATTATAAAACCAATAAGGTTCGGTCTAATGGAAGGAAAGCTGTCGTCAAAGCATGGATACCTTCGCTTAAGAAAATATTTTGGATGTATAAAGTCTCAAATTGAGGATCTTCCGCTGCACTAATACCTTTGCATTATTGGTTTATAACAACGTGGTGAACTAAGATTTAGATCACTACTGAAAGATGTACCCATATTTAATACTTGATAATATCTCAAACATTGTTATCTTCAATCAAATGATACATGTGCAAAAAGTTATAGTAAACCCAAGAAAAAATCCATATAAAACCCTCAAATAAATCACCACAAAACTTTTGATTTTTTGTCTGACATCAATAACTCTAAATGAAGCTTCTAATCAATAATATCATACTCCCTTCAATCTAAAACATAAGTAATATTTAAACCATATGCATACACATTTTTTGACTAAATAAAAAAAATACATCTAAACTAATGATATTGACGAAAACAACAACCGAAAAAATTGAAGTTGAAGCCGTCTATTTTTAAATGCAAAATATCCTTCTAAAATAATATTATTTAATCCTTTAAATTCACCAACGAATAAGAAATTCAAAACTGTTGGACACTTCGAATTTCATTAATTAAACATATTCACAATACCGTTAATTAAAATAGTAAAACAAGCAATCATCATATTGTGGGAATATCTTGTTACTTTGAGCTGTGTCTGTTTAGATAGAAAAGGTTAAGAAGAGAAGGAAAAATTCTTCATTCTTTATCATTTCTAGTAATTTTAATCTCCATTAGCAGCATCTATTAGATAAAAACCTTGATTTTGGATAATTCATTATAGCTCATTTAAGGAGTTTGCTGAGGGAACACACAGCAGTCTCTTCTCCATTCAAATGTCATGGCTGAAGATTTCATTGCTTAGTTTCAATCAGTTTCTTATTCTCTAGCTTTAGATTTGGTATTTCGTTTTTTATTTGGGTTAAGGTCAAAAAACATTCATGGGCGTTCACAATGAGTGTAAAATGCCAAAACGGTTAAATATGATATAATATTATCTTTTATAGTTGGGTCCATACTATTTTTGCATATGTATATTTAATGGCTTGAGGTTTACCTTTAACTACCGATCATAATGACATTTTAGCTCCCATTTTAAATGTTTCTAGGTATTTTTTAACCTCTCAAAAGCATATAGTACTATTGCATTTTTCGTAAAAGTTCATAGGTATCCTTTTTATTTATACATTGTTCGTTGAAAAGTATATGGGATAAATAAAATCACTGTGGATTAATCCTAAGAACCCGTTTGATAGAAATAATATATTTTGACGGGAAGGAAAAGAATGGAATCGAATGAAATGTAAAATTCCTTGTAAAACGACAAGTAGATCTATGAAGACATGTGACCAGGGAAGATAAGCGAACTGCAATGGTTGATGAATTTACCTTCCACATTAAAGGAAGGAGATGATGGCGTTAGGTGGGAACCAGAGGGATGCAAGGAAGAAGATCAAGAAAGAAGAGCACCTGATCAGTCGAAGGTCCGAAGAACGAGAAAGATGAAGGTAGAGGGCCATTTTCGTCCTTTTGCAAATTTTCCTTTATGGGAAGATCCATTATATTCCCTTGCCTACTGGAAGGATGCGAAAATTGAAAAGGAGATCTCTGCATGCATGTGGCAAAATTGGCCTTGACCAGGAATGAAATATGTTGATGCAGACCAGTAATTTTCTATCAAGAGTCTGCACAAAGATTTGAATACAATTCAATTAAGTATAAGAAGAGTCAGATGAATAATTTATAAAGATTAAAAAACTAATTAAATTAGTTAGTTATAAATATGTATTATAGTTTTATTAAAATAAACGGGTATGCAAATGCATTAAGGCTTCATATCCACCTAATTCAAATTCCAAGACATGAAAACAAATGAGATGTCTCCTCATGAGTACATGGCAGTAGATAATTTGTTGGACTACAGGTCTGGGTTCGCCTTTGAAGGCTGCACTATTTGATTCATAACACGTTTGGTTTACGGAGTTCACTCGATTGCAGTAGAATGTAATGTAAGGGAATGATAATTACATAGCATTTGTTTGGTATGGTATTAAGGAATCATAAAATCAAATTCATATTTTATCTATAAAAAAAATGTCAAATACACTTTTTAATTCTAAAGTTAAAAATAAAGAATATAAATGTCTAAATATTAATTTATGAATATGCAAGTACTCATATCTTAATTCATACAAGTTGTAACCAATATTACATAGCAAAAACTATGCAATGAGAATTATCTGATTTGATGTAATCGGTTATAAACAGGAATACATTCAAGGGAAATTTATTGAGAGGTTCCACATGAGGAACTTATTTAATGAACGGTCTCAATTTTGAAAATATTTATTAAGAGGTCCCATTGACAACTGAGGTCCTATGCATTGACAACATCATGCGTTGTATTAACACCTCATGTTGTCAATGAGACCTTTTGATAAATATTTTTAAAATTGGGACCATTCATTAAATAAGTTCCTTATGTGGGACCTCCTAATAAATTTCCCTACATTCAATTGTATTATTATGTCAACCAAACAATGTAATTAATAGCATATATCATGATTACATGTAATACTCTTTCATATAATTAAACCAAAAGGGGCATAGGAAATGGGAAAATTTCTTAATTAAATAAAGAGATTAAATCAGCATTCAATTCCTCGAGTGAATTAAAGGGTAAGCAAGAGATATTTTCTCATATGAGACACATTCTACCTTCATACCAACAAGCATTTGGTTGGATTTGTAAAGATGTCCCACCAGTATATACATGATCTCGGAGTCAAGTAATGGATGCATTAGCGTTAAACCTTGTTGGGAGAGTTTGCCACTCAAAGGGTCCCACACTTGCTTAATCATGATTAGTCGATTGCTTGAACACCTGATAATATGATTTAGAAAAGTGTCGGACACCAAACTTACAAAGCGACTATAAAAGATTTTACCTTCCTAAATAGTGGTTATCTTGACCCTATAAAGTATAAACATAGGGTCTCCCTCTCTCTCGATCGATCGAACTGGAACTCAGATTCAGACTCGATAAGCTTTTATCCCACCATCCTTTATTTCTCGACACTATTGAAAAATGACCAACCCATCAAATAGCTCATTTGTAATATTCAAATACATATACTCACTGCCCATTGTTAAAGATATGAGATTTGATAATGCAAATGAAGAAAACACGACAATGCGTCTTTTGGGGGAATAACTTTTCAAAAGCTAGCCCCATTAATCCGCCACTCTTGTGTTTTTAAAACATAGACAAGAATCCGGCGTCCCATTTTCTGATTACCACAAAGAGGTAAAAGGAACCTTTATAAAAATCAAAAGCAATTACAACAATAGTGAAAAACTATACACATAGCCCTAATGCATAGTTCCAGAATACTGATAAGAAATTGGGCTTGAGCGACCTTAGGGCATTATTTTTAGCTTTATTCTTAACTTTACAGGACTTGCTACTGAGCTGGATTTTTATTTTGACAGATATTGTGCAAGTAGTTATATATGCTTCATATGTAATAGACATGATTGGCCAATGAGAGCTAGTTTCCCACTATATAACGAATCAAGGTATGGATTCTTATTGAAAAAGGTGTTTACATTTAGTATTTGAGAGTACCTCAAACATGGTTATTTTCAATAGAAGGATGCATGTGTTTAGGCAAAATGTGTGAAATCAGTTGAATCTTTTGTGCACCATGTATATATGTGTGTGTAAATTTCATCATAATTGAAAAGTTTGTGATTATACAACATTTCTGATTTTTTTTACTAGGAGCTTGTATTTGATATTTATATGTTTACTAGATATCTTTTTTCTTCAATGCAATAGGCGGGCCTAAATAATAATTTAAGAGTTTTTTAAATGTGGACTAAAAATTAATCTTTTAAAGTCAATTCACCGCATATTTATATCACTTTTAAACTCATCTCCCATCAAAGAGACACAGCAAGAACAACTGTTAGATCAGCAACAAGCCTTTGTTTTAGCTGATGAAGTTAACTACATGAATCTTACAGTGTCATTGAGTTTTATCTAAAATCAATCCATCATGTTAATGATCATACATCAATCTCAACATTTTCATCTATGTTATTCTAATTGTATGCTTTTCACCAGTTACCTGCCAAAGAAACACATCTACCCATAAAAAATGACAAAAAAGGTTTGACCAATTTTTTCCCCCCTTCATTCCTCTAGCACTGAGAAAAGCATCATATGTGATACAAGTCTTATGGTGCTGGATTTTGCATAGTGTGAGAGGTAGTAGTCTTGGCCAATTCATAATCACAATATATTCTAATACTTTAAGGGCTTAAAAGAGACACATAAAATGAGTGATCAACCTTAATTTGAACATGACAAGACCCAAAACACCTTAGTTTTCATATATGATTAGATTATAAGTGATTAGAACTAAGAATCACCAAGACTTTGAACACTAACTAAAACTTAAAGGCCTTGTATATGTTGTAAAAACAAGTTTATATACATAATAATAATAATTTCACCATTACAAAAGGAACCCTTAAAACCTTAGCCTCACGTCTGTTTTTGAAAATAGATGTGATAAGCATATGCAACATATGATAAGCCATACAAGGCATGGATGATTTATATATAAACCCGAACAAATTACACTATATATAGACCATGAACCATATGATTCATTTCTTATAATCCATACAAGGCATGGAGGATCCACACTAGATTCTTTGTAAATGAAAATGATAATAAAGATTGCGATTGGGCATGTATAAGTAGGTTGTGATCTACAACAATTGTAACTAATTTAGAAGTCTTTTCTTATAAATACTTTTTCTTGTGTATATTCAAATAAGAGTTTAGAATGAAGAAGAATTTAATTCTTTGAACAAGCTTTCTTTGATATTCGAAATTGAATATTTATGTCGATTAGGGTTGTCTCTGTGGTTTATCATGAGATCTTTTTGAGTGTCTTGAGAGGATCCTAATTTAATTTCTCCGCGAGCTTCTGTATTAGATTCTCTGTAAATGAAAACGATAATGAGGATTGTGATTACGCATGCATAAATGATGGCCAAATTACTTTTTCTTCTTCTTGCCAACTCAAAAATAATGGCTTAATGCACCTAATTAAAAGGACTTTCAACTTATCACTAACAAAAAGGACTTTTTCTTTAAACTTTAAGAGTGATACTACGTATGTGGAGGACCCTAATTCAATAAGACAAGTGTTTTGTGGAGCATTAACTTGTTGATTGGAAGTATGAGTATGTATTGTTGTACAAAAAGAATAAAGTGTTCTTCCTTTTTAGATACATTTGCATCTGAAAAAGCCTAAAACTCCGGGGACATGCCTTCAATATCTTTACAATAACTACTTTCCAGAGTTTAAAGAAATTGGCTTTTGTCCTTAACTTTTAATACTCTAATAATTTTTGTTCATATCGTTAGACCTATGAATGTGGCCACCATTTGGAGAATCTAATGACTAGGAAAATATTCATAATGGGATTCCCAAAACTCGCACTAACTACTACTGGAGAGAATATAAACCAGAAAGTTAAAAGGAATATTTTTTTAAAAAAAAGAAGTTAATTATTAGTTTTTTTGGTTAAAAGTGCATTATATGTCTTCTATTCAATCCATTTCAAAAGATTATTTTAATTGGCAAGTATACATGATAATTATTGGGTTTCAAAGAAGCTGATGTTCCTCCAATTGTTTTCCAAACTGTAACATGGCAATTATCAAATTAGATTTTGTCGAGTATTTAAATGTGTATATATATAATCATACAAAAAGTGATAATTAAATAATTCAACTATATTTTCAGTCTTTTGTATTTTTTTTAATAGTTGGGAATGTAATATATAGGGTTACTTTTATGGCTCTAGGACGTTCGAATAGGTCAATTACATATGCATATAAACAAGTTTTATAGGACTATAAGAAATTACTAAAATTAAAAATCATTTCAACTTACCGTTAAGAAGTTCATCAAAATTAATAAAGAAAAGCTTTGATTATGTGACCCACATTTGTAAAGTTTTCCGTCAGCACATCTCATTGCAATAAATGTAACCTACTATGTAGAGAGATTTTAGTATTTTACTAGATGGTTTTGTGCATCTGTTTTTTGTATATCCCTCGGTCCTTTTGAATAATTTTTACAGAACATACAGACCTCCATTCTGTCCACAAATTGAACATCCCAGAAAAGTATTAAAAATTACCATTCAGCAAACCACCAAGGAAACCATTATCAAATAATAAGGCTTAGAAAAGGAACAGACAAGTGCATCAGTGATCGTTCATTAAAAATGACAGAGCCACAAAAGGTCATTCAGTTAAATTATTTGACTGAACTAGCCCAGCATTACGAAAGTCTGCTTCCTAAGTTGCAGCATTAGCAGCATGCAAGCTAAAAGGGAGGCATGTGAACACAACCTATAAAGAATTATAATGACATATAGTCATTTATGTTTCCATATATTTCTATACCATAATGACCTAGATAAATAGTTCACAGGAAAAGGAAAAGGATTCTTCAGATAGCAAATTAATG